>JAZBGW010001433.1:0-15555 GCA_037464815.1 Mylabris variabilis
TCATTAATATTGACATTAATAAACGGTCAACGAAAAAGTATTATAAATGTTTTTCAACATTCGCTTACTATCGCTATAAAACAACTCGTTTTGTTAACAGCCAATGTTAAAACTACGTGCTTGCAGCGGAGATTCACGATCCGCTACATTGAAATTTTTCTAAAGATTAGCTTTCCCTGGCACACTCTAGGGAGCCGAAATCCGGAGCCTAGTAATAATAATGAATTGGTAATGGTATAAATTTTGGTTGCTTCAATATTCCGAGATAAAGCGCTATCCAGTGGCGGCTTTAGAGGAAGGCCTAGTTGGGCGACCGTCCAGGGCGCCGACTCCACACATTGGTCCTAACTTTGGCGCCAACGGTGTTGGTCCAATGTGTGTGGTTGAAGGAAATGGAAGTGGCGCCGCTGTTGTGCCAACGTTGGAAGTTGGCCATGCGTTGTCGGTTTTTTTCAACAAAACATCAAAGCAGTTGGAACTTATCCCATTCTAACTGCATCGATTGAGAAGCTTGGAACTAACCGGGCTTGGCCCCAATGTCTGGACGTTTTAAGAAAATTACTCGCCCAACATGAGCCAGTGTTTACACCAACGTTGGGACCAATATGAGGAACCGGTCTTATTTTAATTGTTGATCTGGCATCATCTACCTGGAGATGCCCAGGGCGCTACTCACTAGGGCCGGCCATGGCGTTATCCATAGATATAGTAGATCAATGATCAGACAACATTGAGCTGAGAAATTAAAGCCTTGATTTTACCGTACCTTTCAGTTGGTAATTCGTAACTATTTTGATTACACCTGAAAAGACACCAGTTTAGAGTAAGTTCTGTTATTTTTATAATCAGAATACTGGGAGAATGGTGATACGATTCAAAAAATATAAAGATTATTTAAATATTTATTCACACAAGTAAATTCTCATTGCTATGGTTTAAATTAGGCAACGATTTAAACACACAACTCTTATTACGTATAATATCAGTCTTTGATTGATGATGATGATGATGATCAAGTGGTAAAGCACTTTTCGATGAACATTGTATATCTAAAGCTAATATTCCTTGAATATTATCAGAAGACGTAATAATTGATAAACGATTTGTTGTTGAATTTGTTTCACATAAATCCTCAACATGTATATCATCTTTTTGTGTTGATGATGAACCACTATTATTACATAAATCTTGTTGTTCTTTATCATTAAAATTCTTCTCAAATATATAACATAAATGTGAATCATTATTTGAATCAGAATTATTTGTTGTTGTTGTTGATGATAAATGATTATTAAGATTATGATGATGATGATGATAATCAGATCCAAGTATTTGTGGTGAATATTGTTGATTAATTTTATTAAATATATAACTAGGTGATGATGGTGTTGTTATTAATGGTTTCTCTGGTGCATTTTGTACCAATATAATTCTTAAAGAACACCAATTAATTAATTAATTAATTAATCACAAATTATTTCAAATTCATTATACCGGTTATGAGCTTTCCAACGAGCAAATAAATGTAAGTACTGTCTGCACTGTATATACATAAATACAGCACCACCAGTAAAACCAACAGCCACAACAACTAGCTTAGTCCAAAATGGCCAAGCTATAATAATAATAGTAATAATAATTTATTTCTTATAATTATTATATTAAAAAATATTAATAAATAATTAAACCTATTAGGCCTTTTTGAACTTCTTCAGCTGCTCTATCAATTAAAACAAATAATGACCATATAACACAGACAGCAGCAACGAAATGGAACAATATAGCACAAAGTAAACGTCTTCGTTCCACACTGGTCATCTCTAATGTCCTCCACTGGAACATTAAAATTAAATTAAATTATTCACTTAAAAAATACGAACTTAAGGGTATTCCGGATATATTAAGTCGATTCGGCGTGAGAAAACAGTAAATTTTCAAACAGCGATTACTCGGTTGTTTTTCAAGATATTGTCAAAAATTGATGTGCGTTGGATAGAGCTTCCTTCAAAGCTTTTTATTTTGTAAAAGTGTGATCAAATTCTGAATGGCAGATAAAAAACTTGGACCTTTCTTTTTTTCGTAGATTTTCCTTCATAACTAGCTAAAACTTGGACAATATTATCGATTTCCAATATTTTTCAATTGATTTAGATAGAAAATTGAAAGAGCTTTCCAAATATGTAAGAATTTTCCTGATGTTTGTTAGTTTTCCGATCACTGAAGAAAATTTAAAAAATTTCCAAACACGATTCCATGCATAATTTTCAAAATAGAAAATCATAGTCATCATAGTCATACCCCAATACCTTAAGGGTATTGGGGTATTGTGTAGTGTAGAGTTTCAATGCGCGCACACAATCAACTAAATTATTTTTCCAGGGGAAAACAAGTCTAGAGTTTCTTTGTAATGATGTCTTTTACATGTTTTTATAATTTCGTTGCCAATTGGTGCGAGGGCGGGCAGTTCACATGTCGAAACAGTCAGATATTTTGAGAACGGGTTAAGATACAATGGTGGGATAAACTGTATTCGATTCGAAACTTAAAATTACATGGGGGGACGTGATTCCTTTTTCGAAAAACTACCATGTTTCCATGTTATTTTAATGCTTTCAAAAATATTCTATTTTTTCAATTTTCTAAAAAAAAAGATAATTTTTCAATAAAAGTTCACGTCCTCCCCATGTAATTTCGGATTTGGAATCAAATGCAATTTACCCCATCATCGTATCTTAAGCCGTTCTGTAGTTCTCAAGTTATGTTAACATTTTACAAAGAAACTGTAGACTTGTTTCCCCTGAAAAAATATTTTAGTTGATTGTGTGTGCGAATTGAAACTCGACACTAAACAATACCCTTAAATCATAAGAGAAATTAATATTATTATGAGTTGTTTTTTTTTATTATTCATTTTGTACTAAACTATATTATGACGTGTTATACAAAAAAAACTTAAAATTAAGTAGTACAACTTTTAATATATGCGACCTATAGCTAAAAAACGGTATATTCCAAGTTCATTTAAAAGAAATTAGAATTTTTATGGGATTCTAAGTATAGAGGAATTGTTTCCACAACAAATGTATTCTGTGTTTTTCCTACAAATATAACGTATACAGTGCTGGCAAATGGAACACGAAACATTAATAAATCAATTTGTTTAATTATTTCAGATGTCCAAACCGTAAAATCTCGCTTACTGAAGCGAATATTATTTCTACCGCCCTATTGCTCTAAAAGTAGACGATTTGTATCAAACTCCTATTATAGTCGATTCACAAATTTAAGAGAATAATAAAATTTTGCCAACAAAGACCACCTGGAGTGGCAATATTAAGATGTGGTAGTTTAAAATTTTCTGTTCATTTTAGCACCTCAATTACGGGACTGACCACTTTACACCAGATGTTGACCATAAACAACCCTGAACAGGCAGGATTTTAAAGTTGTGATTACTTACGAAATTCAATTGGTTTATTTACTCTCTTGATATGGCGAGCGATTCGAAAAATATTTCAAGGATTGCCTTAAGAGCCTTTTAGCAAAATTAGAAGAACGCTCATTTTGGATAAGATCTCTGTCTTTTATAAACAAGCCGAACACGCAAAACGACTAAGAAGACCCTTTCAACGTTTTTTTTTCGTTTATTCTGATGATAGGAGGGTGCCTAGAAAGCATTTTAGAAAAATTAGAATTTCGTTGCTCAAACAACGCTCGTTTCGGATGTCACGATTTTAAAAAACGAGCTAAACACGCAAAACAACTGAGAATGATTCGAAGACCCTCCCAAAAAAATTCTTTCGTTTTTCTCCATTGCATTCTAGAAAGACTGCGAAAATTTCTCTCCTCCTCCGGAATAAAATAACGAAAAACAAAAAAAAACAATGTTGAAAGGATCTCCAAGTCATTCTAAGTCGTTTAATGTACATAACTTGTTTTTGAAAATCGCGACCGATTATTTATGGGCTTCAAAATGAGCTAGGAGGTTCTAATTTTGTTAAAATGATCACCAGACATCCTCCTATCAAAAATATTTTTCGAATCGCTCGCCAATTAATAGGAGCTTTATACGAATCGTCTACTTTTAGAGTAACAGGGTGGTATAATGCTTAAAATAAATCTTACTCATCAAACATTTTCTATGGCTATTCAATTATTGAGTGTTTTATTTTAATTCCAATAATAGACCAGATTTTCTAATTGCACTAAATTTCTTTCTAGACGTAGCTCATGTTTGTATATACGCTTATATTGTGTTATGAAATAGTAGATAAACAAATATAGGTGCAATTTTCTGATAAAAAAGCCAAGATAATATGACCATTTTAAAATATGCTATTGAAAATGAACACAAATACAAAAACGTTTAAAAAAGGCGTATTATAATGAGTATTACCACAGTAATGCAGCATAATTATAGAGAAATATTAATAAGCATTCATTTTTTTCAAATATGAACGTTATTTAATTAAAATTTTATATCTATTGGTAATTATTCTATAGAATAAAAGAGCGTCTAATATTTTTAATGACTTTATAGAATTGTTTGAATAAAAAATTTTTCTATATTTGTATGTATACTTTATGATAGTAATTTTATTAATTTTATTATTGTATTTAATAATCAATTCAAATACAACACCACAATGAATCATTGCAATTTTATCAATAATAAATAATAAACTTTTAATATTTAATTGGAATTATTGGAAATCTTTCGATCAACACGAAACAATAAAAGAATTGTTTTTAAAATCGTTAAAGAATTTTTAATTACAAAATTGTTCTAAGATACTGGGGGACTTTTGGATAAATAACCGTAAAAAATTAATTTTTGTTTTGAAAAAAATCCAAACATAAGAATCTATTAAGATTATAGACGTAATTTCCACGATTATTTTAATATTTTACTAATAATAAAATGTTTTTTCCATTGCTATCAACATTATTAATATTATTAACACGAAACTATCTTGTTTATCATAAATGATTTGTTTTAATTTTAATAATTAAATCATCATTTGTTGCTGTTGTTACTGTTGTTGATTAACATATTTTCATTCTAGCAAATTTACAACTTTTAAAACCTAGAAATACGTCAGAGTTTTAACTATTTTAAAATAGAACCAGAATCTTTATACCGAGTGGTCCACCTAATACTACATATTTTTTAGGGCAAATCGTATTAATTAGCGAGCGATTCGAGAAATATTTCAAGAATTTATAGGGCAAACAGTCACTAAAGAACATTTTAGCAAAATTAGAAACTCGTTTCTGACAATGTGAAGACTTTCAAAAACGAGCTACACAGGTTAAATGACTAAGAATTACCGAAAGATCCCCCCAACATTGATTTTTTCCGTTTTTCTCCACTGTATTCGCATTTTTTCTACAATACAATGATGAAATTTTTAATTGCTGATGGTGTGTAGTTATTTTTTGAAAATAGCGACCTTATACAAAACAAGCCTTTTTTGAGCAACTTCCAAATGAGCTATGAGGTTCTAATTTTGCTAAAAATAGTCTATAAAGGGTAGTTTACAAATCCTTGAAATATTTTTCGAATCGCTCGTCAATTCAAATGACTGGCCTTAAGAACTATCCGGTAAATATGTGATGATTAAAATTAAATTATTATTAAAGCCAAACAAATAAGTAATCAACTTAATTAATTTCAAACAGCTAGAGAGAATGATAACAATAATGTTTATTAATTATACATTAAAATCTCATGTAATAATCATTATTAACGGAATCTATGAATAGAACGAAGTAATTTTCGCACGTATAAAAATAATTCTTTAAAACAAATAATCATTATGTATATGTATAAACTTAAATTAAACAGGAATTAGTAAACTTTTGGGCGTAATATAATCAATTAATACAGGATGATTCATCAAAATTCTGGATTAAAAAAATAAAGAGTTACAACTGAAAGAATTAACACATTTTTTACAATTGAGATTTTGGGATGCATTTTGATGTCTTTCTATTATTAAAGTGAAGCTGTACGTATTAATTCTGATGTCCTAATAAATTGACCAAAATTAATTTGTAATAATTGATAAAATTTGACTTTGATGATAACTGTTTACATTTACTTACGCTATAATGGTAATTAATTGTAGGGCACTTATGTATTAATAATTTGTTATATAATAGAAAACAAGATGTAACGAAACAAACAAAAAAATAGAATATTATTGTATAGTGACGAGCATACAAAAGAGACCACTTTTTGTAGCACTGTGTAACAGGCTTTTAAGGGCGGTCGGACTTTGAAAAGAAAGATATCCAATCAGAAGATGAAGGGTCATATTTTGTACAAATATGGTATCGTGGCAACTGGTTCTAACACTTCCTAACTACCCATCTTCTTACCCTCATAAGAGAAACAACCTGATTTATACGAACCGAAAAACGCGACTTGGTCTCTTTTATATGCTCATCACTGTACATATATAGGTATTATACTCACTTCTGATAATGGTTTAATTTTCGTTTGCAATATAAAATTGAATTTACACAATTCACATTGTCGTGTATCTGATGCAGCTAACCATTGTCTTAAACATGATTGATGTACATATTTTAAACTACCAGAACAATAACATGGTGATAACAATGGATTATCTTGATCAGCTTCACAATGGCATATTCGACAAATATCACCATTTGAATTTGATATATTCGATGTTGAATCATATTTAACATTATCGTGCTTCTTTTCTCTATCAGAATTCATTTTTCTATATTCTAATCTTTTTTTAAGCCCTCTATTATTGTTATTTATTCTTCAATATTTATATTTCAACATATTCTTTAACAATAAGCTTTATCAATAATAATAATAGTAATAATAGTGATAATAATACGGAAAATTTTTGCAAATTATCAATTTTTTACCAAAGCAAAGCAAAATAGAAAAAAAATCAAAACACTTACAATTGAACACTGTCTTGACAGATAAATGATCATAACCTAACAAAATTTTGATTTTTTTTTCCTTAATTCACAACAATTACCGTTATATAGACAAATAATTAAATAGTAATTAAATGCGACAATTATCATTAAAACACAACACTCTATCCGTTGTATTAATGTTTACTCTTGTACGATATTCTACATAATAACAATAACGAAAGGTCATGATTATTTATTAATAAAAATCAATACAGCGACATCTATGTGGACATAGAATAAATTCATTACGAACACCGCTAGATGACACTACATGTATACAATAAGTTGTGCTAATCTGTCAAGTACAGTATTTCAAATTTTTTAGTGTTTTGCCTCAAAGATTGTAACGTCAATCAATATGATACAAGCCTTGAAGTTTATAAGGACGACGATAAGTACGTCATGTACCATAATAATTAATTACGGTCCATTTAACATCAAAATTTAATGTGCTAGCGTAAAAGTTAAAGAAAAACTCAGAAAGACTAATTTTATTTTTATGTTTAACATTTTCAAAATTAGAAATGTCAAAATATAAAAAATCCGATTTCTACCTATTTCCATAATACCCTGTTGTTTTCCTGCTTGATTTCAGAGAGAAGTAGTAATTATTTAATTATTTCTGCTTGATTTCAGTAAAATAAGTATCATTGGGGTAGTTAGTACAATAAAATGAATATTATGGTCCTCAGTTCGATAAAGTGAATCTTTATAGTCCGCAAATTTACTAATGTAATATTATCGTATAATCGCAGCCTTGTTCAAAACGAGCGTTTTTTGACCAACTTCCAAATGAGCTACGAGGTTCTGTTTCTGCTAAAATGATCGTCAAATAATGGGAGTTGCCATAAGAACTTTTCGTTTTAGGTGACTCACCCGGTATAACCCTAAGAGCTTATTGTGATATCCAAAGTAGTATTCGCTTATGCAAATTTTTGAATAGAGTACGGCAAAAAATACTGTACAAAACAGTATAATATACATATATTGTATAAAAAACATAAAATACCGTAAATTAACATCACTAATTGTAAGCTAGATTTGTTACATTTAAAATCACTTCAAGACATAAATATTTAAATTTACCGCCAAGACAATTAAGTTTATTTTTTCTATCGACTTGTTCTGTGTAAACCTGACTTCAATTGTTACTTCTTCTAGTTTAAAAATAAGGTAAATTTCCATTTAGGGGTTAAATATGATGATTTTAAAAGAATGATGACATAAATTTTCAAATTTACCGCCAAAATGATCTACTGCATTTTTCTAGTAAGCTTATCTGTGTAAACCCGACTTTACTCAAAATGAAATATCCAAAAATCACAAGGTTACCCCTCTGAATATTATGCGTTATTTTAGACACATCCGATATAATAATTTGACCATTTGACAAATCAATAATTATCGTTAAACCCATCTCTATTCAATGTGAATGGTGCAACCGGTTCTCAATTTTGTCAACTATTGATACAAAAATAATGTATATAGAAAATAGAGCATTATCAATATTTAAACGTTTCAAAATTATTGATTCATTGATTTTGTTGTCTCTCTTTTTTAATTATCATGAAATTAATCAATAAATTTAATTTAATTTAATTTATTAAAATACATACAGTTGGCTATGCATGTATAGTTCCATAAAAATTGACAGATGGCGTCAGTGTTTTAACCTAAATTTCAAGGTTTTGTGTATATATTGATTTTAATGATTATTTGAAAACATCCAGGAAGGTAATAAAGAATTTGTTCTGTTTACAAAAAGAAAAGGTGAATAAATAGAGATTTATTAAACAAAACGAATTAAAAGAATGTCTGAAATACGGAAACGTAAAGATTTGGATAATAAAGCACCGGAATCGGCTGAAAGTGACCATGTAAGTTTTTACTCAAATCTATCAAATTTTACACTCAAATAAATTACAACAAAAATGAAAAAAAAACAACAAACCGTTTGTAATTGCTTGAAAAATTATTAATTTTGAGAAAATTCCAATTGCCTTACTGAATAGTTTCCAGGTAAAACTACTCTAAATTTTTTTTTATTGTTATCACAATTGAAATTTTTATTGTTAGTTGATAATAATAGATTTGTGATTTATAGTGAATTTTAACCTTTTCCTGTTTTGAAATTCTATTAAAAGGAAATACTTCAAGGACAATTATTGATACAACACACATGGCTTTTACGTTTACTCAATTTTCACCACAATTTCCCATAAAATATAAATATTTTCCAACATATTTGATTGGAATCGGAGAATTCCCATAATTTTTTCCATATTTCAGTTTTAACAAATATTTCTTTCATCAAAAGAATAAAAACAAAAATTACATTGACAGTAAGTTATATTTAGATATTCATTCCTTAAAAAAACTTTTTAACAGGAAAAAAAAAAGAAACTTTGAACTTTAGTATAGTATTTTTAATTGTTTCAAACATAAACAAGAACCCTAATTAATTAAAATGAATTGTACTCCCTGTCCATTTAAATAAGAATTATTTATCATTGATTGTACATATCAACATATAAATAATAACAAATTGTTATATATCATTATAGATTGATAGTGAAGATGATAAGCTAGGTGCATGCGTTAATTTATCAAAAACAGTACCTACGGGTACTGACAAGGCACCATCAGTGCTTGAATTTTTAGTACAAGACTTACCGGAGAAATGGCGCAATTGGGTTGTACGTGGTATTTTCAGTCTTTTAATGATCTCATTTTTTCTACTCGTAATTTATGGTGGACCTTTAGCTCTTATGATGACTGTAAGTATATATATTTTAATCAATTTATTGTTAATTGAAACTAAAATTTATAATGTATATATTTTTTAGACTCTTGTAGTTCAAGTAAAATGTTTCCAAGAGATTATCAATATCGGTTATGCTGTTTATCGTATACATGGTCTTCCATGGTTTCGTTCATTGTCTTGGTATTTCTTGATAACATCAAATTATTTCTTTTATGGTGAAAATCTAGTTGATTATTTTGGTGTTGCAGTCAGTCGAACTGTATTAATTTCTATATTATTAAAAAAATTATATGATTTATTTAAAAAATTTTAGGATATTTTCAGATGGTTAGTAACATATCATCGTTTCATTTCGTTTTGTTTATATTGTATTGGTTTCGTATGGTTTGTATTAAGTCTTGTCAAAAAATATTATATGAAACAATTCTCATTGTTTGCTTGGACACATGTTGCATTATTAATTGTTGTAACACAATCCTATTTAATTATCAAAAATATCTTTGAAGGTTTAATATGGTTTATTGTACCTGTTTCAATGATCATATGTAATGATATAATGGCGTATGTTTTTGGATTTTTCTTTGGTAAAACACCATTAATTAAATTATCACCAAAGAAAACATGGGAAGGTTTTGTTGGTGGTGGTATTTCGACTGTCATCTTTGGATTTGTGGTAAATTATCATTATTTTTTTTTAAATTATTAATACAACAAATACAATCATCGACGAAGAATGTGATCATTTATCGTATGTTTACATAAGAAAATGGTTAAAATTTCGGTTAAGATTATGAAAACGGTATTTTAGAAAACACATCCGATTTGCGAAATAATTTAATTATTGTAAGATTAAATTAATTACATTAAAAATATTCGCTTCTACTTTCATCATAATAGTAGTTATGTAATAAGAGATTAAATAATAGTCTATCGTTTAATCCCAGAGGTAGAGGTATTCTAGGGGAATAATTTGATTATTTTCAGCATAATTTTGATGTGATTTATCTTCAAAATTTATAAGTAATACACGATCTACATTGAAATGTATTTTTTTAAGCAACTTTTTGTGTTTATAGTAAGAAATAAGGCATATTATACGCAGGGCATCGAACCGGAACCGAACCGAAAACAAAAACCGTTTTTTTTTTTCGGTTCAACCATATCACTTAACACGTTCTTTTTCTCTTTTTTTTCTTTCCATCGCCCTTTCTTTTCTGCTAAGGAACTGAGTCACCAATACTTCAGTGTACTTAACACGATCTTAGATTTAAGTCTCCGTTTCAATTGCGGTTATTGTCTACATGTGCGTTTTAATTTCTTTTACGTAGCTCATTTGCAAGTTGGTCAAAAACGACTTTTTTTCCGACGATGTAGACATTTTCACCACTCAGCTATACACGTAAAGTGACGGGAAATGACTCAAGGATCCTCGTAAAACTGTTTTTTTTCGGCCACTGTATCCTGGAAAAAATTGAGAAACATTCTTCTCGGATATCGATCGTGTAAAAATTGAAATGCACTAGTTGTACGCCTCTTCAGTTGTTCTATTTTTATCTTAAGGGATATGAGTGTTATCTTATTTGTTTACTTAAGAAAATATCGATTTAAAAATTTTGATCTTTTGTTTATAAGGTACATACGTGATAAATTGAATTAGGAATAATATAAGTATTGAATTTTAAAATTATTATTTACTTGATTTGAAAATATTGCCTGTTTCGTTTTTTTCAAAAAATTGTTTTGATTATCTGCAATATTAAATTTTAATTGATAACAACTATTAGATTGGAGAATTTCTGCTGTATTTAGTGTAGTAATGTAACAAAAGTATCATCATAAATGATTGTTAAAAGTTCAATGAAAATCTAGATTTCAAAATATTTAAAGCGGAAAAAATATCGATTTCATCATCTAATTAAACACACATGATCACATAATTCGTCGCCAACTCTTATACAAATTAATATGTAATTAATTCGATTTCAGATCTCTTATATTATGTGTCAATATCCGTATTTTGTTTGTCCAATCGAATATAGTGAAACTTTAGGTCGAATGACTATGGAATGTGAACCGAGCGCATTATTCCGCCCTACTGACTACAATCTACCAACTTGGCTTGCCGGATTTCTATCAATTGTGAGATTATCTTTGAAATAAAAAAAAAAAACGAAAATTTAAATTGACAAATATTTTTAATTAAGCCTTATTATCGTGTCTCAACCGATAAACTGTGCTTTTCTCGGTCGAAACCGATAATAAAGTTTAAATAAAAACGTTAATTTAAAAAACGATCACATCGTCAGTTTAACTTAATTCCTAATACCTATAATCTATTTTTGTTACAGTTTGGTATCTCTAAAACGATCTCTATGTACCCATTCGTCTTGCACTCTCTATCGTTATCGCTATTTAGTAGCGTTATAGGTCCATTTGGTGGTTTCTTTGCGTCTGGTTTCAAACGAGCATTCAAAATTAAAGTAAAATTGATTTATTTCTATTTAAATAATAATAATAATAATTTATTTTCAGGATTTTGGTGATGTAATTCCAGGCCATGGCGGTATAATGGATCGTTTCGACTGTCAATTCTTGATGGCGACATTTGTAAACGTTTATATAAGTAGTTTTATTCAAACTGATAGTCCACAGAAATTATTGGCGCAAGTATTGTATTTAAAACCGGAACAACAATTACAGTTGTTCCATATGTTGAAAGAATCATTAGAGAATCGTAATATTTTAGAAATTAATAATTAAATTATCTGTAATCTATTCGAAATAAGAATCCTTGTCTTTAATTTCCACAAAAAAAAAATATTTGTGCCATCAACAATCCTATTGTTGTTTAGAATTTGGTGGAATTGGTAATTAGATATATCTTTCTAATTGTTAGAGATACTGATAAAATTTATGTATATTTATTAAAGACTTCTATATTTAAGCTAGATTTATTCATATTTTCGTATTTATGTTGTGTGTAATTTATTTGTTACGCTTGTTTTTATTTAATAAATTTATTTTTAAGTTTATATGGATTGAGTTCCAGTTACGTGCAATTCTGATATAGGTGTTGTTAAACATTCCTTTTTTTGTATTTCACAATTTCTCTCGTAACGTTTATAATATTTGTGTTATAGAAGCATGAATACTTAGATAAAACTATATTTATATTGTATGTAAAACAAGATAGATAGCATATATCAATTTGTTGTCAATGTTTACACGAAATAAATCCATACAAACAACTGATTGTGTTTCATTAATCTACGAATTATCCTTTATCAAACAACATCTAGGCATTCCAATATAAATAAATTACTCGTAATCGTCATCGTTCGATTGTTGCGATGATGCTTGTGCTTGTTGTGCAGCCGCCTGCAACTGTTCCCACTGCTGTTGTTCAGCAAACGCCTGCTCCTGTCTGGCTTTAGCAAACAATTCTTGTTGTTGTCTCAACAATTCCTCTTCCGGTATACCTAAATTTTCTAAACGTGTACTCTGACGTCGCCGTTTAGCCGCCACAGCTTTACAATCTTTCAATACAGCTTCAGCTTCTGTATGATAATCACTGAAACCTAATTTATCTAATGCTGAAAATTAGAGAACATACAACATAACCTCAACTAGTATTTTTATTTTCAAGATTTTTACCCATTAGTACATGTTCGGCATTTATGGTTTTCTTGTTGAGTTGATTGCAAATTTCGTTTGCTTCTGAACTGAGTAAATGAATAAATTCGGTACAACAATTTAGAATTAATTCACGAGCCTCGTTTGCAATACGTACAGATGGTACAAGTTCTTTGATCATTTTATTTATACTGGCACGAGGTAGTGTTAGTTCATCGTCTTCACTATTTAAACCACTGGGATTATTCTGGGTCGACATATTTTTTTACAAATTAAATTATAATTTAATTAAATATTTACAAACAATTCTATTATAACCTAACAATTTTTATAAAATTTGACAGATGACATTGGCTAAATACCGGAATTGCATCACTTACTCTGAACTACTCAAGGTTTTCGCATTTTTTAACCACTAATAATTTTTGTTATATCTAAATATACCACATTTTTTTTGAAATAATTGTAACTTTCTATTATTAGCATCATACTTTATAAACTAGTTTCGATATAGATTTGCCTAAATCTGTACATTCTAATGTAGTAGTTCTTTTGAATAGAAGAGGCGGTACAGGCGCGAAATTTGAAAGGAACGTAAAAACCATAAGCAACGTAAAAATCGTCTGATAAAATTGGCAAGTAATTTCAAGTTTATATAATATCAAATGAATTTGCAGATAAAAACATTCAAATCAAACTTTTTTTTATTTCTTTACAAATATGTTTTATGTAATAAAAGCTGTAAACGTTTATTCCACTGTTATTCGATTCTTATCAGTTGAATTTTTAGTGTGATTGTATTAACTTCTATTGAATATATGTGGCTATTTTGTAAATTTATTTGATTTATTGTAATAGTTGAAATAATTTATAATCTGCACTATTTGTTGATTGATATGGAATGTGAGTTATTGCAATTTAAGGAGTGGGCCGAGCTCATACAGGTGTCTACACGTTATCGAACAGGTAAGTCGGATACTTTTAAAAGTCCACATTTTTTTTAAATTATTAACTAATATTGAAAAAGAAACTTAGTTATGTTTGAATTAAAACAATCGCAATTCAAACGTGATTCATTAATGAATCGTATTAATTATCATTGAATTCCAATTCTTCCCGTTTCCCAAATATCAGTTTGTTATCGTTAATTCAGTATTCGATTTCCCTGGACTACTTTCTGTTGATGAGAGTGCAAGAGATGCATGAATTTTTAGTGACTATTCTACTCAGGGCCGGGCTTAGTAAGTCTAACGCCATCTGCGAGAGTTTTTGGGCGACCGTCCAGGTGAACAATGACGTCAGATCAATTATTAAAACTAAATTCATGTGTTTTTTTGTCGCTTTTTATATGCTTGGCGCCCTATTCTACTTCTAAACACGGTTTGTTATTATTTTCGCACAATGATAAGAAATCAGTGTTAAAAAAACGTCTATTGACAAGTTTATTTGGTAAATTCAGGGATGAATTGGGCCGCCGGGCAATGCTCGGCAAATCTAAAGAAGTGCTTTGTGACCACTTTACCGTACTGTGTTTTTGTTATGCAATTTATTTACGTTATGTAAATGTCTTGATGACACAATCACAATCAGTGTCCTTAAAATCAGGGCTGTCACTAGCACTCAGGAAATTCGGGCCCTACCTAAATGCAGCATTTTATAGAGACGCCAAAATTACGAATCAATGTCATTTAATATACAGGGTGTCCCGTAAATCGCGCATTTCCTCCTAAGAGGCAGCTAAGGGATGAAATTCTGAGACGAAAAGTCCTATATCATTTTGTTGTCTGACGCACAGGTAATTAGTAATCAATTAAATTAAGTAGCCAATCAGGTGCTCTCTTAGTTTGAAAGACAATCGCGCTAGCCTGTTAACTGGTCCGTTTCCCACGTTCTACCGTCAAGACTCCTTCCTTTTCTCTTTTTATCGCTATACCAAGCACCTACATGGCTACATGGTTTAATTAATAACTAATTAAGTGTGCGCCAGATGACAAAATGGTACAGGACTTTTTACAGGAATTTTATCACCTACCTGCCCTTTAGGATGAAATGTGTGACTTACGGGACATCCTGTATATTCAAAAAAAAATTCGTTTTTCATCAATTCTTAATAAGTTGTGCTAACAATTAGGCTCTGAAGAAGAAAATTTAGAAACTTTTAATCTATAGTTAGTAGAGCTAAATTATTG
>JAZBGW010001434.1:0-10171 GCA_037464815.1 Mylabris variabilis
GCTAAACTCGCTAGGAACTGATGATTTATTTTAAAAATGTCTCAAGGCTTGGACTAAAAGGTTTCTAAAATTGACCACAACTACTTGAGTCCGTTTTTGAGCACACAATAGAAAAAGTGAAGGAAAAAAACCACATGAATTAGAAGGACAATGTTTTGAAATTTAGCCGAAGTTACGAATTCTGCTTAAAAATTGAATAATTTGTTTTGCATTAATAATTTAAATACACTAAATGAATCTCTTGCAATAAAGTCTTTAATATTTTGAAGTCTTTTCAATGCATCCCCATACCCAACGATTATTAAAAATCTTCCCTAAAACTAAATACAGGTGTTTCTTGTATCACTGATTCTCGATAACAATCGGCGTTATTTTTTCAAAAATTTATCGATATAAATGTAGCAGAAGCTCCTACAACAAAAAGCTCAACTCAGGTAATCGAATAGACAGTTTGATTATCTAGAAATTACAATAACAATAAAATTATTGTTCTTATTTACAACAAAATCCATTTATAGTGGAAAATGCGTATTTAATCCATCATTTTAATTGTAAACTCAGAAATTGTGGTAAAAATGTGATAATAAGCCTTCAATTATAAGTTGAGTACGGCACGTTCGAATAATCGTGTAAAACGGATGTAATTATAAAACAGTTTAGAAATATTACATTCTAAATTGGATTAGTCGAGGGAATATTTGGAATTATACGTCTTTATTTCAGTATCATAGATAATACTACAATCATATTTTTATATATACAAAAAGTAATTAATTAACCCGACAAAGTATGTGTAAATGTTAATTATAAGCTTGGGAATTTGAGCGTAAATTGTTCCTATTCTTGCTGTACAAATACAAATTGCCCAAAGGTAAATTATTCATCTGTTATCAGATCGTCTTTACAGTTTATAATCAATAGATGTAAGCCACTTTTATCCCTCCCTATGCGTTTGTTTACAACATTTATATATTATTGATATTTTACCTATTATTATTATTATGATTATTTTTTGTTTTTATATAATGGGGACTATCTTTTAGCTAAAATCATATAAGAAGAAATTGTATGTATGATGAAAATTATAAAGACGGCAACTATAGTCAATTGGTAGGTACTGGCCTTTTCAACTCATACTAATTTGAATTTTCGTGAACAACAACAACAACAACAACAACACAACAACACCAACGGTTCTGTTGGAAAAATTGTTACTATAGCCACATAGTAATTACAGGAAATAATAGTTTATTAATATCAAAATACGAGATGCCCCCCGAGTGCCTCTGTGCGTTTCTTTTTTCTTTTTAATTCTAAATTCCATTATAAACGGACGTCTCGCTATAAAAATACGGTAAATCAATGCACATACAATCGTTATAACAGATCAACTCAAAGTAGTTGTGATTTATAATGAAATTTCTCCATTTATCACTGGTTTTTTAATTGTTTTTTTATCGATAAGAAGACAAAATAAACTACAAAAAATACTCCATACACTGACGAATTTCATGCACGTCGCCATATTGTAAACAACACAATCACACCTATACTAGAAAATCCTACATATCTCTCCTAGTAGATACATGAATAGTCGTCACTTACCAACGAAAAAAATACAATAAAACTAATTAAAAAAAAATAAAACTATTTGCAAAATAATTGCAAAATTTAACAAAACTGTAATGTCAGCCAAGTTGACTGTAAAGCGGCCTTCCTGACGCTGAACAACAGACGCACCGGCGAGGGAAGGGGCAGACAACACAACATGGCTGACAAAGCTTGATGTTTTCCAAGTGGTTACGACGATAAATCCAACAAAATCGAGATAATTTATTGTAAATTTTCAATCATTCGGTATGGATAGTGTAGAATCAACAAATCACCTTTGGTAAGTCGAAAATTTAGCTATAATTTTTCTATAATTACGCCGATAAACAAAATATTGTATATTCGAGGAGATCCTGCGCGAGAGGCTACATAGACGAGGCCACGCCTATGCAGCATGTTCTCATTCTATTATAGTATAGCTGACAAAAGACAAGCGGCGGCCATTAAACTGTCCGCAGTGCATTGTGGGTATAGAAGGATAGGGCCGTTTCTTATCAGCCCGACAAAAGGGAATTTCGCTGATATTTGTTTTTTTTAGAAAGATTAAGTCCGGATTTTTATATTTTTGCTACAATTACGTAATCTTCAATTGCTGAAATTTACGACCACTTCAATCGCTTGTAAACTTATCAAGGTAATATTTTGAAAAGTGATTGTGATGATATACTACAGAGGCGGTTGGTTGTTAATAATGAAAACCAACCGCATGGGCGAAATCTAAAAAAAAAAACCAAGTTAAAATAACCATTATGTAGGCAATTTATGCAAATAATATGTGGGATAGTATCTACTTATCTATCAAATTTCTTTAATATTATAATATGTTAATTATTAGTGTTCTCAACCTTTTCAATTATTCTAATTTTCCATCATAATTTCAACACGTTTCGTTTTCTGAATTAATATAATGGCAATATTGTAGGGAAAGTCGATTGTTAACAAGACTGCAGATGAGTTAATTGGATGATTTTTGGTGTTGTATATTTTCGTATTCGAGATAAGCTTATCGCCTGTTTAAATATTCTAAATTCTTATCGATAAATACATGGGAAGGTATATTAATTAGTCGATTAGCATTCGCAAATATGATCCTTTATAGTTTCGTTTTTTTCCCCATCTTCCGTTGGCCGGTTGTTGGTTATTTTACCATTTTAAAAGCAGTCATTGACTGCTTTATATGTAAGTTTACATTAATAAATCTTGCGTGCAAGTGCACTTTAATTTCACTTATGTTACAATGTTTAATACACAAGAGTAAAGTTGTACTTTGCAAAGAAAATAAAAAATTAATATACTAACAATCCATATGTATATACACATTACATATACGTGAGTGTTTTGAATTTTTGATCTTTGATTTTGCCGACACAACAGATCCGAGAGTCCAATGAACGTATTAGTAAAGTATACTTAAAGATCCCAACTAGAACTTCTAGTTTTTCCTATATTGACCTTCAGACGGTTTTCAACAAGTACCTGTATTTATTTTTAAAGTCGCCTCATTCGCTCGGATTGTGGAACAGCCGTTCAATTATTTATCAACTGATACGAATTCTCATATAAACCGTTAAATAACAATTCAAACACAATTATTGATTGTATAAACAAAATAATGTTTGAGATAATTGTTTACGTGCCAAGTACCAAATCAGGAAATCTACACTATATTAAAAAAAAAAAAAAACGCTTTATAAGAGTCTCTCTTTTATACACGGTAAGTTTACGGCTAATAAAAAGCCGCTTTACGACATTTTAACGCGCCGTTACCACTTTTACTAACTACTAACAAGTCTCATTACAATACAGGCGATGGTTACTAGTTTACATTGTTTGATATTCACTTATTATATGTTTTCATTCGATGATAATCGAAAAATTGTTCGATTTGAGAGTTACGATTCAATTAAAATAAATATTATCAGTTAATTAATAATTAAAACAATATAAATGATGCTTTTCATTTGAAGCAATATTAGATTCTATTGAGGCGATAATTGATAGGCCTCGACCTTTTGTTTACCAAGAAATTAATGTATTGTTTTTATTTTTCACATTTTATTCCTACCGGGAATTATTACAAAATTTTTCAATTAATTTTCAAATAAACCCACATATACTCCGTAATAATAAAGTTCGATAACAATTTAATAGAAAATATAAGAACCGGTATAAGTGATGAATAAACAGCATAAACGTATAGCTTATTTGATATAGCCTTATCGCCAACAGAAAAACATTTGTGCCTCAGTTTACAAGCGATTCTGTATACAGGAACGACTTCTTATAGCCCATAAAACTCCCATCGAATTGATTGTAAATGTTATTTTTCCTTCATTGTCGTTTTTTCCATTTAATTCAAAAACAGAAAACGGAAATACCTATATAACGAAATATTGTGTTCGTTATAAAAAAAAACAATAGGAATTACTCTTTATAACCAGTTGTCGATCGTTGTTGTAGTTTTGCTACTATCCAATAGAGAGCGCAAATGTTTTCAAAATCTTCACAACATTGTTTTTTGCTACTATTTTACTGACTTTTACTGATCGGAAATTAAGATTTAAACGTGATAACCTTCCGGATTATCGGCAGCAGGAGGGTGTGTTTATCGGTAGTGGGTTATTTCGACTGTAAAAAGATAGTAGAATTAGGACATAATCTCTTACATTGATTTTATCACCGTCTGATAGAATGAGTTCTTTATTATTTTTCTATAACAATTATGAACGTCTGGTTTGATAATCACTTCGCAATAGAAACGTTTTTATTTAATTGATTACTTAATGGAATAAATAGGTAGGAATTGATAATAAAAATATTGTAAAAAATGTAAAGTTTCAGTAATTGAACTGATATTGAGTCTTCTATGTTAATAATCATAATTCAAGCATAATTATAAGTGATGCAGTAAATTATGATTTTTTGTTGGGAAAATAATAATTATCCGTGATTTTTATTAAAAACATGACTTTCAAAGTTCTTTGTTTTTTTGGTTAATGAATGGAGTCGTTATACAGTGGTTCTCAACCGTGGTGGAATTCTCTCAAGGGACGTTTCATTATTGTAAATTGCGTGCAAATTTCAAAAGTTCTGTGCGAACTACGTTAGAATATTATTTAAAATAAGCTTCTTGAGTTAGAAGATTGAGAGGAATGGCATTCTTGCAAAATTGCAACAAAAAGTTGAGAACCACTGGTCTATGTTGATTTTTTCTTGAATGCAACGTTCAAGATAAGTTCCACTGTATGTGTTGTTGTCATTGTTAGTCATACTTAAAACATAATTTATCAAAACAGAATTATGGGTTTTCGAACATTAATTATAAAATTATCAGCCAATATTCGATAAGAAATGAGCTGTAAACATTTGAATTATGGAAATATAGTAATGTAAATATCCAAGTATTTAAAAAATGCATTTATGTACAATTTTTATTATTTTGTTAAGAGTTTTATTAATTAAAATAAGTAAATGTTAATTGCATGCAATTATAATGCTTTTTTTTAAAATAAAATTCACATAAATCTTTCATAAAGACACTTGTTTTCTCTATTTATTTATTCTATAATGAACTTATGGTTATTATTATAATTTTTCGAATATAATTACCTTTCCTTATTACTTATTGGTTCAATGATTATTTAAAAAAAGGTTATTTATTGGAATTGTTTTTATTTTTATATTTGTATTTTTATTTTCAGTTTTCATTCAATAAGATGAACTGGTTGTTTATTATAATAACAGACGGGTGTTTTTTTGGAGCTCTTCAAGTCCCCTGTTTTATGTTAAGAATTGCTCTAGCTAAAGATAGACCTCTTCCCTATTCATATCGACATTTTTATTATCGTATCTTTATTCAAACAGACTTGGGGGGTTGTTTTAAGGGTTTTTGAGGAGGCCTTTCACACATACCAACCTATACACGAATGGACGGTGAATTTGCAATAATTTTTATGATAATTTCCATTATTATTAATTTTATCAAAAATCTGGCGATTATCTCTACGGGTGTGTTTAGTAGCGATTATGTCGCTCGTAAAAGAGCAATAAAAGAGCTTGAAGATCGGCCAATTTCGATTTTATGTCTACTTAAATAAGAGACAATCGTTTTTGTTTTGTTTTATTTTTACAAAGGAGTACTGTCAAAATCGGAACAGCCACCGACAATAAAGCGAGGTGAAGATTGTGTATCATAAAAGTCGATTTTATTTGTGTTTGAGTGGATCGTAAATGTCACTCACGACTATAGTAAAATTATGAGAGTCACACTTCATAAAATCAAAAGGAACGTGCCAGCGCAATAAAAATTTTATTACCAAAAAATGTAAAAACAAAACGACTCGTTTATGTAAACAATCATTTTTACGATTATTATCATCATTATTACATCTTAATTATGTTTCCACATTCATATTATTTATTATTTATTTATCTTTTTTTTTTATTGTATTATAATTGTGGTGTTTATTATCGTTTAATTGGTTATAAAGTCGTATTTTAATCGTTTTTCTTCGTGTATCTCTCTCTGTTTTACAACAAATATAGGGGTGAGTAGTTGAAATAATAAGTGTCAATATAAACGTTGATGTTGTCTGTTTGAATGCCGAAAAGTGTCTGCGTTTTAAAATAGTTGAGCGATTGTCCGATAGCTGGCGCCGTCTGTCTGTATATGAATTTTGCATGAGTGTAACAAGGTTAGCTATATATTAATGGTGGGGGACGCCAGATTGTTCTGTTGAATCGTAGCGTTTACAGGCCACATTCTGCTTGCGCAATACTAAAGTGGGCGCCAGATCTGTGACGAATTCAATTGCTATTGGTTCATGTATGGATCCCCTTCCCCTATTTATATATTGTGCTTTCTATCTCGATCGCACCATGGGGCACTTGTTTTCTCTATTTACGCGCTTTGAAAAGAAGAAAACTGCCTTTTTAAACATTTTGAAGATTCGTGTAATTAGAAAAAAAATTAAAAAATCCTTTTTTTAATAATTTTATTGTATAAATCGATCTTTTTAAAAGTGTAGATTGTGAGTGTATTTTAATGTGTTGTTTGTTGATATCCGGTGTCTTTATAGAAGCAAAATTGGTTAATTAGCTGGTTGTTTGTATTGAAAAGAAAAGGGGTTTTTATAGCAGGCAAAACAGGTAGCAATAGTGGCAGGTCATAATGAGCTGACTATTATTGCCGCGTGCTTCGAGTAGTGGGGAGCGAGAGCGCGAAAGCGAGAGAGCGCGCGATGTAGGAGCGGGACCGCGAATGGGCCGGGATGTGTGGGCTGGAGCAGACTCCGGAGCTCCAGTGGGTTCCGATCCGCGACTTAACAAACTAGCGTGTGCATTCCGGATTGAACAACAGCGCCGTGTACTACTCGTCATCGTCCTCGTATCATCATCATCATTGTCGTACGGACTACACTCACTATCATTACTATTACTATTACTACTACTACAACTACCATATAAAACACTATCATCGTTTTATGGCCCACTTTATTACTATTACGTCGTAACAATAATCATTTTATTAACTATTAAATACATCGTGCTGTCTTCGTCGAAAGTAGTTTAGTGACTTAATTCAATAAAACCATGAGGTACCGGTTTGTTTTTGATTTCGTTTGACTTTGGTCAGTGATAAGACAGAATTTTCTCCAAACTCGGCAAGGCGGGCGATATAAAAACAAAATAATTAAACTTTATCAACTTATGAATGCGTGGAAGTGTTAAATTGTTATTGTTATTATTATTGTTGTTATTATTGCTACTATTACTACTACTACTACTAACAGAACTAGTGACGTTTAGTTTGTGAATTGTTTGTATTTGTTGTGCGACCGTCCCTCTCTATTCTTGAGGGATAGTTTGAAGATCCGGTCAAAATTAAATCGACAATTATGAACTCATATTTTGAGCAAAGTGGTTTTTATGGTAGTCATCATCATCAGAGCGCCAGTTCTGTGACAGGGGCGCATCATCATGATCAAAGTGCAGCGGCTGCGGCTGCTTACCGATCATTTCCACTTAGTCTTGGTATGTCACCTTATGCATCTAGCCAACATCATCATCATCATTCACTACATCAAGCTAGACCACCACAAGATTCACCATATGATGCGTCGGTAGCGGCTGCATGTAAATTATATTCATCAACAACAGAAAGTCAACAAAATACTGTAAATTACAGTACATCAAATAGTAAACCGGACTGTTCAAAAGGTAATGCCGACCAAAATGGATATGCTTCCGTGGTGGCGGCAGCGGCCGTTAAGGACGTTTGGCAAAGTGCGACATCAGGTGGTGGTGCCAATTTAACAAATAGTTTAACGGGCCCAGTGAGACCAGCCGCTTGTACACCAGATTCACGTGTTGGTTACGGATCTGTTGGACTTGTTGGTGGTGATCCAGCATCCAGTCCTGGAGCGGCGACAGGCGGTCGTACATCCAATTCTTTATCATCCTGGAGCAATCCTTGTTCGTTAAATTCATCATCAGCACAACCAGTTGGTACACAAATCCATCAACAGAGCAACCATACGTTCTATCCGTGGATGGCGATAGCAGGTTAGTACCCATAATTTAAACAAATCAACATTGTAACTAAAAAGAAGAGATAGAAAAAAAAATAGATTATTATGATTGTTGTAAACGTGTTCAGAAGCGGATACGGGGCGTTACGAGAAAAGTTATGTAAATGTTGAACCTTGTGTGTGTTGGAGAGTATGGAGTCAAGTGCGTGTAAAATCAGGGTTGAATGTGTGTTTGATTGTCTCTATCACACCATCAGATCGTCGAATATGTTTTATTCACTCCAACAAACTCCGTTTGTCGTCGGTAGGTCCTTGTTGCGAGCCACGAGGGGCGATCAGCTGTTTTAACTCTAGCCCATTTTCACTGGTTTGTTGTCTAGACACTAGTTAAATTATCCTGGTTTATAGGACATAACCAATATTGCCAGTTTATATCATTAAATTGTGTGTATTAAACATTTAAAAAAAAACGTAAATTTTTTTTTAATTTCGCCGGCTTATCAAACAACAAAATCTCTTTAATATAAATTGATTACATTATCGTTGAAAATGTCATTTCTTGGTTCAATGGAACGTAATTTTGGTTAAGGTCATTGTGTATTTGGGCCTACTATTATTATTATTACTACTACTATTGTTGTTGTAAATTCATGTATCAAGGAGACCGTATCGCATCTCGTTAACGACCATGTAAAAAATGAATTTATATCGTTAAATGTGTACGACATAGCATCTAACAAAAGTAAAAATATATACCAACCACCCATTTACCCAAGATAGGAGTTTTAAACACTATAGAATAATGAGTTCAATGTGCTTTAGGGCGTTTTAAAATGTTCAGGTGTGTGTATATATGCCTATACATTTATAATATTTTAAAATTATGCTACGTCCATAGAATATACACTGTTGTTGTCAGTAGAGGGAATTATTGATTAAGAAAAGGTTGTGGTTTTCACGGACCGGCGATTGTTTAAATTGTTTTTTATTTATAGACTCCTACCAGATACCGAATAGATTTTCGAATACAATCACCGAAATAACAAGTTCTCTTCAATCTCACCATTATTATTATTATTGGATATTTCAATAAAATTACCCATCATTACTATCAAATAAACGATGTAAATGTAGAAGTTATAATATCGCATTATGCATGATAATATAATCTACAATATAGAGAGAGCTGCAAGAATCCGGGACTTCTCCCGAATTCTACTACTGGACTCCGTCCGGATGAGCGGTGACGTATTATCCGTGGCCTAGTCAGAGTTACACCCCTTTTGTATGTATGTGTGTGCCGGTTGTATTTTCATCGTTTTCAACAACTACAATCCATACTGAAAACATCGGCATCTAGCGCCCCTCTTATTTTAGGGTAGGTCAAGTGTTATGGTGTAGTATTGTTTCAACCAATCTTTAGTGATACATTTTTTTTATTTGCTATATAAATTGCATTAAATTTATTTGATGTGCTTTTAATGAGATGTTTAAATAATACAGTAGTGTTTAGTATGATAGTAGTAATAGAGTATCGGTGTATGAATGAAACTCATTCGCAAATCAAATCTGTGAATCGAAGTGGAATAATAAAATCACCTCTGTTGTAATGGAACAGGTATCATAACAAAGCTATTACTCCGCCTTTATGGCATAATATTGTTGAATGAGTGGAAGATTGTACGACTTCAGGTCACGGTGGTCTCTCGTTTTTTTCCAACAAATTAACGGCAACGATCATCAAATCGACACATTTGCATTATTATTGTTTTCAATATAGATAAACAAACCATAATATTACCTGTTTTATTTGTTTTTATTTCTTTTTTCGATAATGATGAAATAACAATTTTCATTTAATAATGAAGCCATTAATCAATTCGATTTTATGTTCAACAATGTGATTTACACATGTTGTTTTGTAATAATGAAATTTTAAAATTTTAATATGTTTATAATGATTTATTAAAAAGTCGTTTTATTTTTTATGTTTATTCATCGATTAGTTTCTAATAATTAGTATTATTGAT
>JAZBGW010001435.1:0-15545 GCA_037464815.1 Mylabris variabilis
AACGTTAGATGGCGCTGGCTCTACCACATCCTCTCTATATATTTTTTTATCCATTTTTACAGATTACTTTATTTAGTTCGGGAGAAATATGGCGGAGATTTTAAATTATACTTTTAAATTGAGTAAATTAGTGAAAAAATTGTTGTTGATGCCAAATAATTTCGTTCATATCAATTTTCATCTCTGATTCTATATCGTACACTTGGTTTCTAGAGTTTACTATTATTAATAAGCTTATTTTGATGTTTCGTCTTTTCTATTTACTTTTTTTGTGAAAACTATAGGTTCAAAGTCAGCCAAGAAAATATTGAGGCTAAATACAACTTCATTAGATGTGATAAAAAAGTTTAAACAAAAACAAAGGCTTCCGAGATAAAAATTAAAAATCATGTTTTTTGGTGTTTTCTCGCCTTTTTTCAAAATCTATATTTAGTTAAATATTAAGCTATGGTAATTTTTTGAAAATTTTTGAACCTATAGATCTTTTCTTCATCTAGTTCAACCTTAAAGAGCATTATTGTTGCTGCAACTGTCTTAAAATCGAAACGACTACGTTAAATATCTTTGAATTCATCTTATTTATTAGAGATTTGTTAATTATTAATAAAAAAAACAGCAATATCGATGTTCATTTCAATTTCAAAATATCATAATTGACCAAATTGATTTTTAGTGTTGAATTAGAATGTGATTATATCGAATCGGTCATCGTAGATTACATCGAAAATATCTCAATTACGTGTTTTGCGTTATAAACACAGCCTTAAACATTTGTTGATGTATTCAAATTTTATTTCAATTCTCTATTTAAACTGCTAATAGTTAAATCTGCAAATATAGTGTATTATCTCTAAGTATCGTTATTCCGTTTACAATTTGTTTTAATGAAATAATCGTGAATATTAATATTTAAAGGACACTTTTAACGTTGTTTACTTGTTCATTATAATATCTGATACGTTTCCATATTTATACACTAATCACTAAATACTGTATGATGTCATTATGGAGGGTCTCCTCAATTTTGTTGATTGGTCAAATTAATTCGTTTCGTTTATTTACCAATCACTTATCTTTTACATCCTTTGATTAAATGCGGAATCATTCGAGAATAAATGGGTTAAATAAATTCTCTTCTAATACCTCAAACCAGCATTGCCCTTATTAATAATCTATAAAATTGTCCCAAAATTTTTGTATTTCTTCGAGTTTTGTTTGATTCTTTTTAATTCTATAAAATTAGAATATAAAGGGTAATTTTTCGTAAATTGTGATATTGACCATATTACAAACAAATTTTGAATTAATTTTTATAAAGACATTTGAATAAATTCAAGCAATGGCTTTTGTCAGTTTAATATAGAATAAAATAAATGCGAATTTATTTATTTGGTGGTTTTGTCCTGATTTTGGTAAAATTTATTCCGCCGCTTTATTGATTTATTATAGCGTAAATCATATTCGTATTGACATAAAAATAACTTTGTTAAGTTTTTGTTAAGCTGAGAAATTTTACAGAAGGTCATTGCATATTTTTATAAGCTCCAGTAATCGTACCAAGTTACCAAAATTAACGGTCACTTTGTTGTAATTCTGTATAATAGAAACTTGCCAAAATTACACTAGTAATATTTACTTACTGATGCAGTACAAATCCTTGCTAAAATATAGAATATGATGCTACAGTTGTGTTTAACTATAAGTTCGCTTGAATAATAGCAACAAACTTAATAATATGAATATCTGAAATTAGAATAATGGAGTATTTAGACAAAAGATGTTATCAACGTCAAATAAAATATAAAGTTATTTATTTTTGTAGTCTGTAAATTTATAAATCAGTTTTCCATTTTTAAGCACATCGTGTTTCTCCAATAAAAGAGGTTATATTAGGTCGATATATTTGTTTGTACTATAAATCAAAAAGTTAAATTATAAAATATTGCCTCACACTAAAGTGGTTCCACGAAGTCGGAATGTACATATGTAAATTTGAAGCGCAAACGACTGCACATGAACGTTACCGGATTATTTAATGCTTCTCAACCGGAAACTATTTGGACGATGCACCTAGTAAACTGTTCAAAAAAAATCTAATATTAGGCTATATTATCCCTATTTATCTTATTCGATCCTTGTACATCCGAAATCGTTTTATAAATTACATTTTAAATTACTTTGGCCAACAATAACTCATCTGCCTTCATTGAAAATGAGATACTTTGGCTGTTTGAGCATTCTAATATTAGAATTTATAAAATTAATTTAATTAAACATCGAATCCACTCGAGTGAATAACAAAGCCAAAATGAAACTTATTGAATATGCCATAATTTGTGTTATATTTTTATTGTTATATGCTTACCTTGTCGTATGCTCAGAAAAGTTGACAAGAATTTTTATTGGTACGATTTACAATATCCACGAACAGTAGTAGTAAATGTCACGTCATATATGTGATCATTTTTCTGTTGCAATTTGAATTTTTTACTATAGTCTTTCGTTTACTGTCAAATTGGTATCGATCAAAGACCTTTTGTGCATATATGTGAATTTTTTCATCGGATCATTTCCGTCAACTGAATCCATTTCCCTAGCTATACACCAATTCAATCTCGTATAGGAAATAAGCGCCCAATCGACTGTTTTGTAGCAGACATTTCACAATTTCCATAGTTTAATATTTTTGTTGGTTAACAATTTTTAACACTGTTTATTACAGAAATTAGGGTCTAAGTAAACAAAACATAGATACAGGAGAGCTTGTGAAAATTTACTTTTGTCTTGTGGCCGACAATCGCAAAAAACTCTGTAAGTCTCCAAAATCGGAAGCTAACGAAATACGTTGTAATAAAGTATGCTATTCAACGGTGAAATAGTACATAGAAAAGAAAATAACGACTCTATAAAGTTTCTTCATGCCAACATTGTTAGTTTTGCAGTGAATGGTCTATAAAAAGTACAAACTGGCGAAACAAACGAAAGTTAAAGAAGCTACTTCCGCCGTTTGATCCCAGTAGAAGGCAAAAATATCAAGTTTTTTCTTGTGTTCTTACAATTTTTTTTTAATTATGAATTAATAAGATTTTACGTCTTCATAAAAATTGATAACAACATATAACAGGTGATTCATCTAAAACGAAAATTTCTTATGAAAACACCCATAATTTGGCGAGCGATTCGAAAAATATTTCAAAGATTTGTGGCCTCGTACTTGGAGACGATTTTAGCTCATTTACAAGTTGGTCAAAAAACGCTCGTTTTGGACGAACTTAAATTGACTCGAGGATGCTTCCATTGATTTTTTTTCTTTATTCTCTCTTGCATTCTAGAACAACTGCGAAGCATTCCCAAAAACGCAAAGAAGCAATTTTGGGACTTCCACATGACCTTCGAGGTTCTATTTTTGCTAAACTGTTCCCTAGGCACCCTCCTATAAGTACTTGAATTTTTTTTGATTTGCTCGCCAAATAATGGGAGTTGCCTTAAAAACTTTTCGTTTCAGGTGGATCACCCGGTATATATTAATGTAAGATTTATCGTACAACAAACACTTCTCTCTTTTATGAATCTAGTTTAGCAATAATATAACAAAGAAAATGACTGTTCAATTTACATTATCACCAATTTGTGGCTTTAAAGAAAGTTAAAAGCCGAATGGGCTGTTGAAAAATTTAGTTGAAAACATCTTTTTGTGGTATTGACGGATATGTACCGCATAAAAAGGTCTGTCAAAGGTATACATCTGCATACATAAAACATATTTGACAAGACATCACCTGAACATAACAACAAACATTTATTCGCTTTTCTCGTCCCCGTTTGAAGGCTTAAAGACGGTTTTTGATGTGTTGTGATGTGTCTGGTTGTATGTTAACTTGTAGTCGATGTGAAAACTGATCTACTGCGATGTTTTTTTTATGGTTTTTGATAAGAGGCAATATGTCGATAATATTAATTTTTTTCCTTCTATACAAAGTTAGTCTTGAACGTTTTTTTAATGCGATTTTACATTTGACATGCTGTAAAATGTTATGTTTAACATACTAATATGCTAGATTAAATTATGTCTTTAAAATAACCGACAAAACGAGTCAAAATATAATTTCAACAATTCGGAAAGCTATACATAGAAATAATTTAAAATAACGACTCACCCTTTCACCATAATCCCCTTCAACGGCAACTGTAGACACATATTTCCATCCTAATTCTTTTATAATTTCCACCATTGTCTGTGCTTGGAAATTATCAGGCGGTACAACTCTGCTGAAGTATTCGAATCTTGATTTATCTGATAATTCGGTACTAGTTGAAGCATAACTGATTTGGGGTATCTAAAAAAATTCATATTTATTACATATACATATTGAAAACGAACATTTACAAAATCTTTATTTTTTTGAGTAAAAGTCTAAGTTATTTTATTTTCCATGTAATTTTACATAAATAAATTTTGTATATTCGATCTCGTCAAGGGTTCTGATTATTGGCATTCCGGTTTGTTAGAATTGTTATATTTGTAATTACATTAAAATTAAAGTCAAAACGAAGTCCAAATAAATGCAAACATTCATCTAAAGCATCATAATGTCGATCTTATTAAACAATTTTAAATTTCATTACATCAAAAAAATAATCAAAACGCTTTGCAATGATACTTTCATTCCAAAATTTTTCAATATATAAAAATCGGCTTTTAGTCTCCTTTTTTAATAAAAATCTCTTAATTTCTATCTCTTATTTACATTTCCCATTTTATTTTGTTAATCATTTTTAAAGTGGTCATTTATCGTTTAAATATTTTGGTAGAACCCCTTCAAAAATTTACTTAAACATTGATTGTTCAGTTTTATATACATACAGGGTCTTTCACGTAAATATAGACAGTAGCAATATCTCTTTCATTTATCAATAAAATCAAATGATTTTTACAAGAGCTTGAAAATAAGAGAAACTTACGTCAACTTTTGGAGATTACGCAATATTCGATAAAAAAATTGCCATTCTTAAAAATTCATAGTCAACTAAACACAAAAATAATATTTTCTTTTTGAAAAATTAATTTTCCTTTGCAAGAAATAAATCAAACAGAAACATCTGCTGTGTATCGAATTGACAGAATTGGGTATTTCTTGCAATTTATTAGGTCTTGTCTAGCTTTAAAAATTTATGGTTCCAAAGGAAAGGAATCCCCTGACCTAGATTCATGAAACAGGTCCTAAAATATTAACAAATTTTAAATTCCTTTCCTGTAAAGAAAAATTAATTTTCATAAGGAAAATATTATTTTTGTATTAAGTTGGATTATGCGTAATTTCTAAAAATCATTTAATTTATTGATAAATTAAAGTTATTAGTACTAACCATATTTACGTGAAAAGGACTGTATATTAAAATTTTATCCGTTTTCCATCTTTTTCCAAAAAAAAACACAACAACCCTATTCTTTTATTTAAACATATTATATATGTCGAAAAAAATCTAAAAATGTAGAACATTGAAAGTTATATACTACAATATATTTATTTTATATAATAATATAACCATTATTACTATTATTACTATTAACATAATAATATTTAACATTTAACACGTATAAAGTCATCTTCCGTTTTAAGATTATATCACTAAAGTTATAAAACACAGCTTATCGTCAACTATTTAGAATATTATTGGCATGAAAGTTTTCATAAATATTTTTGTAGGTTTCAAACTATTAATAATTTTCTATCTTTTGATATTCGAAGGCGACCCGAAATTGCACACGTAACTGTTTTATCTTTGACTGGGTATCATTGGCATGCTGTAGGTTTTCCTATGATAAATCCATAGAAATGTTTCTTTAAAGATATGTCTTTTGAATAGCAAACCTTTGAGAAAAGCATGTTAAGGTAAGTAAGTACGAGCGAAATGAATATGTTTTGTGATAACCTTTGAGTTCATGGAGTAATTTTATTAAAATAACAAGACCTCACCAACTCGCCAAAAATGTCAAATCTACGTCTATGAAAACACACAAAGGAAGACATTTTTTATAATCTCCAACAATTTAGAATTTCCAAAATTTAAAAGTAGACGCATTCTAATTCACAAAACCAGAAAAGTATAACTTTACTATAAGATTTGTGAAGTGGAAGATCTTGTGATTTTGTCATTTTCATTATCATTTTGTCATCTCCAATAAATCGTAATTTGACGTTAAACACTCAATATACAGGGTTAATTCACGAAAAGAAAAATTGTTAATAATCTTTAGAAAATTAGAAAATTAGAGCCTCGTAGCTGATTTATAACGGCTAAGAATGACTCACTGATTTTTTCTCAACATTGATTTTTGCGTTTTTCTCTATTGCATTCTAGAAAAATGAGAAACATTTCAACCTGTTTAAGAACAAAATGAAGAAAAACAAAAAAAAAAACATGTTAATAGGGTCTCCGAGTCATTCTAAATTGTTTTGAGTGTTTAGTTCATTTTTGGAAACCGCGACTTCGTTAGAAATGAGCGTTTTCTGATCAACGAGCTACGAGGTTCTAATTTTTAATTCTAATTATTACGTTAAAATGACACAATACGCACAGTGAAATATCTTAATTTTGATAACATTAAAATGGAAAAATTCTAAATTTAACAGCAATAGATTTAAAATGAAGGTAATCTGGCGCATTCACCATTTTGACACACCTTACAAAGAAACATTCCCAGGTGTCCCATTCTGATGTCTAATTTCTAGCGAAATTAGAAGCACGTAGCTCATAAAGGACATTTTGAGGTTGAGACTCCATGGCCTTTCTATAGGGCTTTGCATATCCTTTATCAATCAGCCTCATTTGCACTTTTTCGAATTTGTACTGGATACTGTACAGTAGGGAGTGGTGGTTTTTTGGGCCTCAATCAGCTCCAGGATTTTTTCATTTGGGTAGTTCTGGCTATCTCGGAGTATAGCTGTGTGAGGCAATTCTTCTTTTTCCACTATCTTCAGGTTTGCTTTCTCCCATCGCTTTAGTTCGGGTTGTATTCCCTTTAGCCACTCTACTGTAGCTCTGTTACCACATGTAAGCCAAAGAAAACCTGATATGTGAAGTATATCAATAAATTTAGGCTTTACCATCGCCTCCTTCCTCTTTTCCATCTAGAATGTTCTCCTCAATGGCCTTTAATTGATCCGCTGAGAGAAGCACCTCTGGACACTCAGAATGAAAGATTCCAGGCTGTACAGTCTTTTCCTCGCCTCTTCTGTGGAGAGTCCTTTCTTAATTAGGATCTTCATCCTTTTTCCTCCATCCCACTTAACCTAACTTTTTGGTCTTTTGAAGTAAGACCAGTTAAAATCTGCTCTGTCTGTTTATCTGTCGGATTATTTTGATTCATAATCGTCCCATGAGTATCTAGGAAAATGATCAGTCGCCCGCAGCAGAGTCCAGGCATACTGCGGAAAGGATATATTAAACCGGAGGTTGCCTGGTAGCCAAAGTTTCCATATTCGGGACCAGTCTGACTTCTGGCCATGCAGTCATCGACATAGGGATTTTTTATAGGAGTAACCTCCTCATGGACCGGGCGGTTAAGCCAAGTCCCCCGGGAGCCCGTAGCCGTAACATACCACCATTACGCCTTTTGATGGTTGCTGAAACGGCCGGTACTCTTTCCGGTATTAATCGGATGGACGGCGCTTTTCCACCCGTAGCTCGGGCACCTCGGGTTTGCTGTACCCGTACTCAAGCTACTAACGATCCTGAGCCCCTGAGGGAAAACCTTTAGTTACCTTGTAAATAGATTTCAGGAGCTGTGCCCTTTTGGCTACTCATATTGTTAACATATCTCAGTCTCATCGAAATCGATCAGGGACAGCTGGGAATTTTTCTTTGTTAGATTTATCAATTCCTTTAAATTTACAAAAAATACCTGAATACGGTTCACACTACTATATACTGCAGTAAACAATCTTTAAATCGATACTAAATATAAGTATTAGTATATTTTATAAATTTTTAAAAATTTGCAACCCAGTCAGAATGGAGACGAAATTTCAACAAATTCGTGATAACTTACGACTCTTGTCGCATAGTATGGTGTGGAAAGGCGGAGGCTGCGATTTATAAATTAGAAAATAGAAAACTTTAAGGGATTTTCTTTGTGAAACTCCACTAATATTTCATTTGAAAATGGAAGCAAAGTGATGCGGAATATGGGAGAATATATAAGTGGTACTAGTGTTTCTTTATATGAATAACTCAATTGTTACTTAATTTATTCAATTAAATTTAACTTTACGATTTTTCTCTTGTAAATAACTAAAGTTGTGGATAATTCAATCAACAAAGCTTGACGAGTGTGACTTTTACACAGATACGTAAAAGTGGTGATTAATAATCAATTTAAAGCTCGAGTTTCAACTATTAACTCGCTTTAGTTTACGATACAGTCTAGTGTGGAAATTGGCTGAAATATATATATGAAATATACTGTTCGCTTAAAATAATCAAATTTCACAAAGACATGGAAGTGCTTTCTCTCAAATAATGTTTTTATGGTTTCATTACTGTAGTAACAATATCATTTTTCACATGCCAGTATGAACAATAATTAATTACGGTTCAAAATATTAAAATTCTTTACAATCTTGTGATAGTTTTTTTTTTAATTAAATTCTGCAATTAAATATTACCTTGAAGAGCCGCAGGATATTGGCAACCATTATTGAAACAACGCTGAACGAAGCACCAATAACTGCGGTCACCGGTTTGTGTGGTACATAAACTGGTGGTTTACCGGATTCGCATTTATACTCGGACATATCCTGCAAATGATAGAAAAATATTAAATGAATTTATATTTCCAATTAATCCAAGTATTTTAACGTTCTCTTTTATCTTTATGCAATCATTACAGTATTTAGCTTTATAGCAGCGTCTATATTGAGAGCAGTAAAATTTATTATTTGTCTTGGAGCTTTTTATCCCTTTTTGTTTAATGAAAAAGACGTGCTGGCATTACACATAAAAGCTTTTTTAAAATACAACATTGTAAAATATTTTAATTTACTAAAAGTTTATTTTATTACAGTTATAATAGAAATTACGTAAATTTCACAAAGAATATTCTCCGTTCAAGAAGTGTCGAGCTATAAATTCTCCAAAGACGTCACCCAATGGGCCATTGCATGAAAATCAGTCAATTTTAAAGTATAAAACCTCTCAGGATTGTATTTACTAACACATGACAAATAGTACTTGGATGTTTTTTCTTGCCAAAGTTGTTTTTCGTATAGTATATTTTGTGAACGATGACTTTGTAACCGAGAATAATGTCAAATTGTGACATTGAGAAACAAATGAGCATTTCTTTTATTTACAGTCAAGGCACGATGGAAATATTTGGAAAACTAATTGTTATGCTGCACCAACTGTTAAACCGTAAAATTTACATAACAGCTATAGACAAATACAAATTGGGTAAATTAGCGACATGTTTGACCCTTAGTGCCCTGACAAAACAATTCCATCAAGTCAATAGCCGATTCTTTAATCTAGATTGTCCATTATTGTATCGATTTTGTCCGATTTCTATTCTTATTGATTTAGATAAATTGGGTAGCGATCATCTATATATATATATATACTATTTATATGATTCAATGTAATTCGTTTTTATATACATCAATGAAAGAAAATACGTTTCCAAATGGCAAAAAGTTGGGATTTCTGACGCTTAATTTTGAACAAGTAAGCTTCATACATCATTTTTCTTGATGTGTTTGTCTAGATTGTAAACATAAGGTCAAATTCTCAACGTTCTAAATCTTCTCTTATACATATAATATTAACCCAGACAGGATTAATTGTGTTAGCTACAGTTGCTGCACAATACCGGAAAATTTGATATGGACGATATATGATTAACGATTATCATACATATCAATAATAGATTTTGACAATGAAACAAAAGATTTTCATTCACGCATGTAAAACTGCTGTCTATCTATTATACTTTAATTAAATTAATTTACACGTATTCCTAATCTACACAACAAAATTATATTGCATCCTAAAATTCATCATTATTAAAAATCGTCACAGGATAACGAATAAAATTTTTTCTACCCTGTTTTGGAAGTGAAAAATTCTCGATTACTAGAGAATGTGACCGTTCCTAGAGTGTAAATGACCACTTTTCCGCATGATAACTAATTTTCAATACATAGAACATATAACAAAATATTATTTTTTATTTGCAACTTAACAAACAAAATGATGAACATAATGAACGCAAACAATCAGGTTATTTATTATGTAATAAACTACATTGCTAATTCTTACCTTGAAAGTAAAATTTCTGCATTTATTCAAAAGTGGATGATCAACATTATGTTGTTTCTTGTCGTTGATAATGATAATGATGAAGATGATGGATGATGATGGTGATGATGATGATGATGATGATGATGTAATAGACAATCCAAACACTAACTCAACAAGCGCAAACAAAAATGGTTTTTAAAACAAGGCGATGATAAATAAACAATTGAAAGCTTAGCTGCCGTTGATTCAAAGTTAAAATTACATTCAACATAATGAAAACAAATTCACTATTTTAACCCCAACAATTAATAAAAATGAAGGTATATTATTTTGGTACCACTGATGGCAATGGTCATGAGCAATCTTTTACTATGGTAACTCGATGCCGGCGATATCTTCTAAAATATGCAAAAATGACAAAACATGTTCTTACTTAACTACAAAACCTGTTCCAAGCATTGTAGCATATCATGAGTAATTTTTTAGTTTCTGTTCAATCGTAAAAAATAGTGTAACTCGAGTGGAAACGGCTTTTGTGAAACTCGTGTGATTGAAGCACTCGCCAACGCTCGTACTTCAATGTACGCACTAGTTTCACAAAGGCCTCTTTTCCGCTCTTGTTAGATAAATAACTATTACGTACCAAAGTAAGCAACGATCGATTACACTACACTTATGAAGATTCAGTGATAACTCGCGAGTAGATTAGATTTAAATTGATTGAAATGCACGTATATACCTATATGTAAATAAACTTATCGATCTTAAACCTTTATTTAAGTTATTAAACAACTATTAATTGAGAAGATTTCGTTCAAAATTCGTAGGGTGATAAGAAAAACTTCTTTCCAAAGAAAATTCTTTTATTGAGTTAACGGTGGACTGGTTGCGATGAAATTGCCATCTTTTTCATTGGGTAAGAGTACAATCAAATAGAAGACCAGCAGAAGTCCAGTCGAATTATTTCTAGTGTTAATGCAATTTTTGAACTGTAAATCAAAGTATGTACGTATTTCTTCTATTGTCATTCACGGCCCCGACTATCAAATATTTAAGTTGCGCTTGGAACTGGACAACAATAGAAGTATTGCAACGAAAGTTAGCAAACATCAATATTCGTTAATGTTCCCGGCAATATTTCTATTGCCACCATTTCCTCCCTCGTCCGGCTCTAAACAAAATGTAATATGAAGTTCGTCTCTTAATATCCGATTAATTACAGTTGCGAAACGTAAAGCACATTTCTCGTCGTAAGAGGGGAATTTGTCATGGTTACCGAGGAAAGTCCAAAAATGTATTGTAGACATGTCACGTTTTGTTTCGCCTCATTGTATCGACTTATAGTTAGTGTCCTTTCTCATGTGGACGTACAAAGCTGAACATTTTTGTTATTGTGGCTCTATTGTTCTTTACCTCAGTCTGTCCTTCTCTTTCTACCGTGCTCCATTGTTTGTCATTTTTTTTTATTTATAATTCATTACGAAACTAGAATTGTAGAGTATTCTATAATTGAAAAATTATAGAATTGATTTTCAAATATAAGCTTGTACGTAAACAAAAGAAAGATTTAGAACACAGTAGAACTTTTTCGGTTATTTATAGTATCGACCTCTGAGAAAATCCAATGAACAAATCGCAATTCGACTTCATGTGATGGTTCCCAAGAGTAGAATGATAAAGTTACGCTTTGTAAATTAGAGTTTGTAGTTGAATATAGAAAAAAATCGAAACATCTTTCTTAAATTGATTGATTATCAACCACATTTCACATAATCTTTGTTATAACTACTAGCCGGCGAGCGATTCGAAAAATATTCCAAGGATTTATAAGAGGGTAGCTGAAGATCATTTTAGCAAAATTAGAAGCTCGTAGCTTATTTAGAAGTTGGTCAAAAAACGATCGTCTTGGACAATGTCGCAATTTTCAAAAACTAGCAAAACGGCTAAGATGAAGATCCCCAAGAAGTGACTTTTTTCATTTTTCTCCATTGCATTCTAGATAAAATGCGAAACATTTCTAGCTGTTCCAGAATAAAATGAAGAAAAACGAAAAAAGTTACTTCTTGGAGGGTTTGTGAATCATTCTAAGTCGTTTTGTGTGTTTAGTTCGTTTTTGAAAATTGTAACATCGTCAGAAATGAGCGTTTTGACCCACTTCCAAATGAGCTTCGAGGTTTTAATTTTGCAGAAATGATCGCTAGGCGTGTTTCTATAAATCCTGAAAATATTTTTCAAATCGCTCTCCGACTAGTAGGAGTTGTATGAGAATTTACCACTTAGAAGAACATAATGTACAGTCCTGTTGTTTTTTGTGGTACTTAAGAAAAATTTTTGATTAATAAAAAAGAACATGTAAGCCTCAATATTGTGCAATTTCGATAAGTCTCCATCGTCGACTAAAGCGAGTATTCGATTAGAATCCTTCAGACTGTTCAAATAGTAATTTATCTTTGTTTAGTTTATATGCGTTTCGTTTTCAATTCTACGGTAGTGTTGTTATATAAATCAGAACGTACAGTCCACTTGAAATGATTGTGCTTTGTGGTTGTTGTCTTCCTGTAAAATGGAAGCTTTTTCCCCCGTTCCCAATATGTATAGTGACCAAACACCACAGAACTGAAACCTCATCCATCATATCTCCTATTGTATACCGCCTCTTTCTAATTCAGTTAAATCCAATTATTCTTCTCGAGATTCGGCCAGAGGATAATAATTGTCATATTTCATTGTAACCATTCACATTCGTTACTAATTACAACAAAATACTAAAATTATTGATTTCCTGTTATTTTATTCGATGGTAAATTGATTTTCGTGGTTACTACATTGCATACTAAACAAAAATGGTCGTCCATAATCAAATAATGGCCAAAGTAAGCAATATGAATTCACAGTCAGCTCCAATCAAATTCAGACTTCTGATATTATTCTTGCTGGCAACCAATTGACATCTCCCGCTTCGGTTTAATACTTCAGAAATTCTAACAGGTACAGCTTTTGAATATAATCTCCTGCTATTTGAATAAATTTCGTCAATTATTTCACGATTTTCAGCACTTTAATTAAAATCTCTAGACGATGTGATTTTTTTCAAGAGACCTGTTCCAAAGAATTCACAAATTATGAATCAATACTAGAGATATTTGAAAGGAAAAACAATGATATAACTTTATTAGTCCTGAAGGCAAACAGTAAATCTCGAAAATCTTTGTGTTTATTATCATTATCGATTCTTGTAAGAAATATTTAGAAACAACGTTAAAGATCCTCAAGCAAACTATACAGGAGAGGCTTTATGAATTATTCAGCCGGCTGATTGGTTATATACTGAAAATTTATATTCACTGTGTTACAATAATGTTTGTCAAGTGCCGAATGAACACTTGAATATTTTTGAAAATATTCTCACTTATCAGTTAATTGGAAATTTCAAAGCCTAAAATACTCTGCAAATTCATGAATTTTTTAAAGAGATGATTATTAACTGTCTGTCAACATATATGATTTTGCTTTAAACTGCTGAATGTATGCTAGCACTGATGCTTATTCCACATTTTCATCACTCACTCAATACATGAAAAATATCAAACTTACATACAGTGTTTTGGAATTAAAAGTTGTACTGTTGACTGATATTTATTCAGTTAAAAATTCATGACTTTTGCTAATCTAATTTGAATATTATTACACGCTTCTCTGAAAATATTATGTTATCTCTCTCAATGCTTCTATACTGTACAGCTTTATTTCAGTATTTGCAAAATTATTATATTGAAGGCAGTTTATTAACAAAGTTGCATTTTCATTCGACATCACTGCCTTGAATCGGGATTCTCACGTTTCATCTTGAATGATTCATATGCAGAAATGATCATGCTATGCAATGAACCTTCGCTTCAGTCGAAATGAATATCATCCGTGAATTGAACTAAAAATGAAACGGATCTCTACTTTGTTCATTTTCCTTTCATTATTGAAAACTGCTAACATGCAAAGATTCTAAAATGAATCACCTACACATGAGAAATGACTCATTTAATATGAAACGTGAGAACCCCGCTTTATTTACGTCTACAAAATCCATAACATGTTCTAGTGTTCTACAAGTATACTCGCATTCATACTACCGCCTATTCATTACTCATTACTCACATTACAACAACGATAATCCTTAGAAATCTTGAATCGATATTCTGTACACCATAAACAACATATGTACAGCTGTAGCCGAATCTTATAATGAGCTTTAGAACTTTCATGAAAAACCAAAATTAATCGAATTGTGGAATTCATCAGAACTTTTTATGTATTTTACATAAGTCTTAATTCTAACACAGATTTGTCACACGTATTCCTAATCGAATAAATTCAAAGCCTTAAAAGGTTGATTTTTTTTTCGACGAACCGATTAGGTATAATCATGATTCCAGCAAGTTCATTTAAAAATATCACAGCGTGAACAACTTTAGGGGAATATCGAATCGATCAGTCTACCGACGATAGGTTACTTGAATGATTATCATAAAGCTGAATTCAAATTTGTGGTACACCGTCTTCCACCAAGGTCGGCTAAGGCGACGATCTACTTCTCTTTGGCCCGATTCCACCTACATGGATCAACGACGTTCAAAATTTAACTCGGCTCAAATCATTTCACCAGCGAGGATCAAGTGAAGGTGACGATTTAAGTTGACGATTTAAATCCCGACTGAATCGGGTTCAAAGTAAACCAACTCGGAGCTGGTTTAAACCTCTGAATGCAATATGTAAACGTGAATTTCTATTATTTTTCCAAAATAGATTTTAGTATTGCAATTTCATTAAAATCGAGAAAGGAGTAAGGAAGGGAAGTATGTATGCGGGGAGGGGGTTGAAGTCTTCAAATTCACAAGATATTGTACTTATTTGGAAAACTTTCTCCTACTATAAATCAGTTATTTTTATGATTTTGTTAGCAACCCACTAAAAATCTAGACCCGTCTCTATTAGGGATCACTTGATCCTGCTTCACATTCATTTCAATCGGTTTGAAGAAACGGGATCAACATTTGAACCTGGCTCAACTGACCGAGGAGTTAAACGAAACGAAACATACACTTATCTAGGGACTTGCTAACTAATACCGGGTGAGCCACCTAAAACGAAAAGTTCTTATACTTCTTATGGCAACAATTTGTAGGGTGGTACCTGGAGATCATTTCAGCAGAATTAGAACCTCGTAGCTCATTTGGAAGTTGGTCAAA
>JAZBGW010001436.1:0-15539 GCA_037464815.1 Mylabris variabilis
TTTCATAAAAATTGCAAGAATTTATAGGAGGGTCCCTGAAGATCATTTAGAACTTCGTAGCTCATTTGAAAGTTGGTCAAAAAACGCTTGTTTCGAAAAAAGGTGATTTTCAAAAAACGAACTACACATGCAAAACGACTAAAAATGGGTGGGAAACCATCTCAACAATGATTTTCTCGTTTTTCTTCATTACATTTTAGAAAAAATGCGAAAGATTTTTACCCGTCAGAAACGAGCGTTTTTTGACCGAATTCCAAATTAGCTAGGAGGTTAATATACCTAAATATATCGATATATCAATATATCAATTATTAAAGTAGTTTATATCGTTGATATATCGATATATCAATATATCGATTATTATGGTAGTGTATATCATTGTCGATATATCGATATATCGATAAATATATCGATATATCGGAAAAAGTCGCAGACCTATATATGACGACCTTAATGAGTTGAAAAAAGTAGGACACTCGAGAAATGTAAACCAAAACATTCGGTGGAACTTTAAACGCATAATTTCTTGCATGCAATCAAACGATCATTGTCGACAACTGGGAAAGTTGCATCAAGTATTAAAGCTGAAGAAATCCGCTCTAATTAATTATAAGAGGTAATTTTACAGTAGGACAATGCCCGAATCACTGTAGAGTTCTTGAACTAGGTTGGCAAAGGGCAAAAAATTGGTAATAAAACGTCAAAATCTCTGAAATGTATTCCAAAGGAACTGAAGGCTTATCTAATCATTTAGTAATAAAAGTGTTAAAAATAACTGAAATTTATAGTTGAATTATAAAAATATTGTAGTTTCTTGAGTTTCCAGGATTACTAGAAAGTATCTCTTTTCTAATAATTTTAAGCAGATAGAATCATATTTCTCGCCACCATTTTTGCCTCGCAGTCTTAGAAAACGGCTTAAACCATAACGTATGGTTTGTTAAACATACACACAACCTTTTAGCGATCGTTTGTATGTTGTTAGATATGTCGGCAATGTACTTATAATATGCATTTTACCCAGTGGTACAACACAACCACAAACATAAACAGGGTCAGAGGGCGTCATGCCGGAAACACTCAGGTCTTATATGAATCATAAGTTTTTGTCCGCACCCGAGTTGCACCACTACAGATTTTCTCTTTCTATTTACCTAAAGTTAGCAGAGTTGGATGATGAATGATGACGGATTGATTTATGCGTAATGTCGGAATTTAAATGATATACACAAGGGTCATATAGACGGCTTTAATAGAAGGTAATTTTGAAAAATAGTTGCAAAAAAATTAATGACGACCGTGACATTTACCCAACCTATTTATTAAAATATTTACCACGATAGGTCACTATTAAGATCGTTACTGTTATGGTACAAACGATATTCACAATAAAATAACAGAGAAATGAGGAAGAGTTGAATTTATGATTAAAATATTTTGTTGTCTATTATATTTACTGTATTATCCTTCAATACAATCTGTGTATGCAAACATATATTGACAATTTTATAGTCATTTTGTCATTTATGGCTGACATAATATTGAGTATGTTGTGTGTGACAAATCAACAAGAATCTCATATCATTTTCGTTGAAACATATCTTATTGGTTGCTATTAAATTAATGAATAAACGAGTTTTAATGAATTTACTTTTATTTGTTCTCCAAATGAAAATATTTCAAACATGTTGCAACCGGCTTTATCATAACAGCGGAGGCTTCACTCAAAAGACCATCCAATTAACGCAATGTGCATTGAGCTTAATTGGCAAAGTGTACACTTAACATGTCCGACATTTTCAACAGAATCAATAAACTAAAATGTTTAGAAATTCTCAATAAAAACTCGTAGTTTTTGTATTTATTTCGGTTTCGTTTTACATTGACGTAAACAGTTATAGTTTGGAAATTGTAATGCAATAAATGCACAAAACATTAAGGGGAAGTCGGAGATATTTGTCTATTCGGTGTCTGAAAATAGTCAATTTTCAAACAGCGATTACTCGCTTGTTTTTTAAGATAATGTCGAAACTTGACGTGCGTCAAGGTGCATGGAAAAATGTGATAAAATTCTGAATGGCAGATAAAACTCTTGAACTCTGTTTTTTTTTCGTACATTTTTCTTCATAACTATACTCTGTTTTTAAACCAGGAGGAGTGATTTGAATTTTGCGCGCCTAAGTGTTAGCTTTCTATTGGTTATTTTACAGGCAAGTTTACACAACACAAAATTCGAAAATTTTGACAATGACACTGTTATTTCTGTAAAACGAAATTTTAATTGTACAATATACTGCATAATTAAATAATTCACAAATTTTTAAGCGAATTAATATGTATCAAACTATATTTTTTCACTTTTATTGTATACATTTTCGTCGAATTTTTCGAAAAAAATTGATAATAAATAGAAATTTGAACATAACCTCTAGTACTAACATCAATCCAAATGAGTTACAAGTATTACCTGGGGAAAATGTTATTAAAGAAGAAGAAAAAATGTGCAAATTATGTGGAATAATGGATGATTTAATAGAACCACTAATCATTTCCACTAATTCTTGCATTAGCGATAGTGGCAGTGACAATTTATCAGATAGATCCCCTGTTATTTTGAGTTTTGGTCTTTATTAAATACATTTAATCTTTTATTATTTGCGTACAATAAACGAAATATACTTTGATTACGCTTTTCAGTTAATCATAAAGTTTTTCTTTTTAATAAAATAAAGCCCAGGATCCTTTTTTATTTCATATAAAACCAATAAAAAAGAAGCAATGTAATCGTACTCTTTATTGTTAATAAAGGAATAGTAACTGTAGAAGACATTGAATTCTGTTATTTTCAAAGGATTTTATTATTACTTGTTAATTATAACAACTTAGCTTTTATCGGTGAGCTAAATGTTATATTTTAAATCAAAACAAGGCATAAATTTTTAAATTGACCGCCAAAACGATCTAGTGTTTTGTCTAGTGACTTTTTGTGTGTAAACACGGCTTCAACCATAACTTCTCCTAGTTTAAAAACAAGGTATAGCTAAAACCTAGCCAATATTATCGATTTTTAATATTTATTAAGTGATTTAGATAGAAAATTGGAAGAGCTTTCCAGATATTTAAGAATTTTCGCGATATGTTTGTTAGTTTTCTGATAACTGAAGAAAATTAAAAAAAAATCCAACAGTGACGTATGCATAATTTTCAAAATAGAAAATGATACTGTCGTATTTACAAAGATGATATGAAGTTCGCTTAAAATCAAATTTTGAAAATTAAGTGATTTTTAGGACAAATTTGAACCCCTTTTCACCTATTATTTACAAGTAAATAAATAGATTAATTTGTTTCTTGATTGGTATGAAAATGTCCGAAATTTTATCTACTTCACGACCATATCATTACAAGTAATAAATATTTTGAAAATCTGTCTCGAAATTCGATTTTCAATAGACGCTGTTTGTGTTGCAGTGCGCTGTGTACCAGACGTTGCGTACTAAATCACAACAACATTAGCAATAACAACACAAACATGGTCTATTGAAAGTCGAATTTCCAGGTAGATTTTCCAAATATTTTGGATTATAACGATATGGTTGTCATGTAGATAAAATTTCCGATATTTTCATACCAATCAAGGGGCAAATTAATTAATTTTTATACTTGTAAATAATAGGTGAAGAAAAGGTTCAAATCTTTTCTGAAACTCACTCAATTTTCAAAATTGTATTTTAAGCGAGCTTCAAGTTCTCGGCTTTCGCACTACCTTTCTAAATCTGAGAGTATAATTTTGTATTTTGAAAATTATGCATGGCATCACGTTTGGAATTTTTTTGAAATTTTCTTCAGTTATCGGAAAACTAATAAATATATCGGGAAAATTCTTAAATATTTGAAAAGGTCTTTCAATTTGCTATCTAAATCAATTGGTAAACATTGAAAATCGATAATATTGGCTAGGTTTTAGCAAATTATGAAGGAAAATCGACGAAAAAAAACAGGGTTCAAGAGTTTGATCTGCCATTCAGAATTTTATCACATTTTTCCAAAATAGAAAGCTTTATAGCATGTATCTTGGAATGATCTATCCAACGCACGTCAATTTTTGACATTAGGGATATTAAAAAACAAGCGAATAATCGCTGTTTGAAAATTGACTATTTTCGCACGCCGAATCGACAAATGTCTCCGACTTCCCCTTAAATGGTAAATAAAAAGGTACCGACTGCATCGAAATCGACTATGTTTGTCATTATAGCGTTTGAAACAAAGAACAAAAAAATAAAATGGGGTGGACAATGTATCGTGCGAAAAACGAAAACCTGTCGAATGGATAAACATTGAAAATTATTACGCCGATTTGGTCAGCCAACATATGTTGTAAATTCGACAAATAAATAAAAATAGGCACGTACACATCGCGGAACAATGCATAAATATACCTGAGACGTACGAAATTATCATACACTCAAACATACAAATACATAAACATAGGCTGAAGAGTGCTTTCGGCAATACTGAACGACAGACAAGAAGATTATATTGTTTAAAGAGAAGTCGTATAGGACGTGAGCAACCGACAGAAACAGATTCAGTTTTGCCCATTCGGTAACCATTGTTGTTTATATTTATATAGGTATATATCTGGTTTGGTTGTTACTCAAATTGGTATCACTAAATGGCAGGTGAATGATCGCAAACCAAAAACCTAATCACATCTTGTCTGTTTGTATTCCGATTTCAGCCACCCATTTTGTTAATGGAATGTCATCAATTGTACAACACTACAACGTATTTTCCACATTGACAAGGTGGCACTTTTATGTTCAGACACAACCACAATTATTCTACCATTAATGAAACGATACAGGACTACCGGTTTTCGCACAATTATTTATGCAAATCGACCATTGAAAAAGACCGAATTAAACTACTTTATACGAATAATCCGGTCCTGTATCAAGTCGAATTGTTACCAAATGTCGTAGATTTCAACAGATCGTCGTATCTCTTTATAAAACGGCCAGTTAAGGATACCGACTACATTCTGATCGAGTTTTCACCAGATAAACGAATAGAAAAGTCGCCGGTGTTTTAAAAACAATGTTCAATTGTTACTATTTATTTGATCAACTAGAAATTAGCGACATTTTGTTGCCTTACTAGTGTCGTAAGATGTGCAAGTTATTCCATTTGGAATTCATTTAAGTTAAATAGCTATTCATTCGATGAATGTTTAAATTCACTCTAATAGTCTTAGTTTATTATCGGTTAAATATCAATTGAAACAACAAGAACAACACCGACTACATTATTCTATCTAAGTTAGGAAATAATTGATTCTAAAGAAATACGAATTATCGATTAACACAGATCTCTAATTGATATCTCCCTAGGAATTATCAATACGCACGATAAAAGTGTTAAAAGTTATACCATTCACTCTGCAGATGCTCTGAATTGTTCTTAAACGTTTTCCACGAAACAAATTAAATAACTCTTCAATGGCACGTCTTCGATTAGAGTAACGGTTATACATACAAATTCATTTCAATCATTTTTTTAAAAAAAGAACGGAAAAAACGAGCGTTACTAATTTAGGGTGGAGGAATCCCGAAAAAATAACATTAACAAGACTAATAGAAATGATATCTGTTAGCGTTCTTCAACACCAATGAACCAAAACTGGATCAAATTGAAATATTTCTTCCAAATAAATCCTAATAAACACGATGATTCTTTTATTTAACAATAAAATATAGGAATATAGAGAAATCAAAATGCAATTCTATAGAGTTCCGGTTATAACGTAATCTACTAGTATTCATCATTATGATGATGATGATGATCATCATCATCATCGCTTTCAACTCATCTTGTTGTTCGGCGATTGTATGTACAGAAACCCGCCCCTCCCTCAACATCAGACCCTAATAACTATAATTATGGAATGCGAGAAAACTGTACTTCGCCCCCTATACTTATCACTGTCGTTGTGGTGGCATCTTAAGATTGATTGACTATATGGAGCGTCACGTTAAAAAATTGTTAAAATTAAAATTATTTCGTATAATTAAGTACCACATTTTTTCCGTCGTCTTCTAGTATAATCATTCGGAATTTTTTACTTCTTCAAAGAAATAAAATGTTAATAACAAAGCAATTAAGCCGGTAGTTAATGAAAATAACAATAAATTATATAATATATATATAAAATTATATCTATATATATTTAAAATAGTTACAATATCTTTTCCAACACATATAAATATAATTTGAATGAGAAAAATTACTGGAAACTTATCGTCCATAAATGTTTTACGGTTGAAATTTACGATTCAAACACGGTATCGGCAGTTAAATTCTATTTGGTAACTTATAATAGGTCCTATCGTAAATTAATAACATTAAAAAGACGGAAAATTTACGAGAGTTATAAAGAGATGTCAAAAAAAAGTGTATTCGCCATCGGATGGAAAATCATTGTCCTAATTGTAAGTTATCGACAAAAAAGCTACTTCCTATACAGGCATAAGAGAATTAAACTCTCTAAAATTTTCAATTTGTGTGATTATTGTTGAATGATGCACACTGTGACAAATATGATTAAAGTTTATCCATTTTGAACGAAAATTGTGGATGTTATAGTTCCACACGAACCGCCCTTAATTCTGGAATTACCACCTGATCGTATCATTTCATGACAGAATTTTAAAACAGCCACACCAAAATATTTCATTGAAATGCACATGAGGATATTGTGGTCAACAAACCAAATCATAACCGTACCTATCATGAAAAAAATGAATCATTTACATTCCAGTTTACTAACAGAGGGAGAGCGAGAGAGAGACAGCGAGATAGAAAGAAGAAGAAAACAATTTTTGTTGATTATCTCAGACAAGATAATTATGAATAATAATCTACTCAAATCCAGTTATAATAAGAAAAAAAATCATAATTCATATTTTATTCTACATATCAGCAATTTAATGACACTATTACGAACTGCAATTGTAGTATACAAGATGGAAAGATTTAATAAAAGTAAAAAGAAATGAATATAATTATATTACCAGACTTGATCTTGTTAGTAACTTAAAATCAACATAGTTAGGGCCACCGGAAACAACTGTTGTTTCTGTTTGCTAGGATTAATTGATGTTTAATTATATGATACGTTGCTTTTTCTTTAAATAACACACAAATAAAAATAAGACAATAACGATGAAGAAAACTGGCAACGATTGTCCGAATTCCATTCTATTTCTTGTTTTTCTTGTAGAGAAAACTTGGTCATTAAATTTCAGTTAATTTAAATTGAAAATCAAGAAAATAATGTCTTTTGTAATTGGAATAAAAAAAAATAGAAAAATAATGAATCCTACGACTGTATATAATGAATTATCATGCTAAAGACACATACAAATTGTCATCGTGCGTGAAGATTAGATTCGTTATTTTTTTGTTGGTTAATTTTTCTAAGAAATCTGAGAACTCGATACAAGATATAGGTATATACAATATTAATTTTGTTGTGTAATTGCTGGAACGTCTAGTTGAAGTAATCATATTGATGTCGAATATATAAAGTTACTGACTTAATGGTAAATGTTAAATGTTTAAACAAACCATTTAGAATACATCAGCAGCATTAAATTAATTTCATAGAGTTAACAATTTTGCAACTTTACAAAGACGCACACTAAAAATTACCTCTCTTCGGTTGAAATTAGCGACCTAAAACCCATCTGTCTGTGGAAACAGTCCATTAAATTCACACCTAAACATCAGGACAGACCATCGACGACAAGCTGTCAACAGTAGGTGGTTTGCAAACTACTTTGGGGAATCTGAAACGATTCGCTAATCACTTGTGGCCTGTCTTTAGTCGCATATGTTAGGTGTTCTCAAACCTCAAAACGAACTATCAATTAAAAAAATTGTCTCGAGAATTGCTCAATAATTCAAAACTAATGAGGAAATGATTTTCAACATTCCATAATTGAAATACTGAGTGTAATTAAATTGCTTTGCAATACTGAAACCTCACTATCCCTATGCGGAATAGAGTAAATACAAGCATTTTGAAATGACAGAGAGAAAAAAAATTACTAAAATTTGAACCACTGTTGCGTATTAAATATTAACATACTATAATATTATTGCTGAAAGTTGATAAGAATGCAGGTGACAGTGTAATAATTTATCAAATAAACACAGCATATCTTATTATAAACTAACGATAACGTTGCTCTATTTCAGTGGCTCTGAAAATATTAGCGAAATTTTTAACTCCCTTATTCTCGAAAACAAATCGGCTTATTGTCAGTTTTTCAGGCACTAAACAGATTGATAGGCAATTCGATTACACCCTGTATAGAAACATATAGTTACGATTAAGACGCTTCTTCTATAATAAAGTCCTTATAATTCAGATTATCTTAAATCTTTGCAATTCTTGGTTAATATTTACATGATAGTGATTTATTAAAATCACAATTGAAAATCACGATACCAACAGTAAATTTTAATGATCTAATAAAACAAACAATTAATTTCTAAGCGATACAATAGCCTAATCAAATCTATCAATAAGTTGTTAAAATTTCAATAATAATTTGTTGTTGAATAGATACTGTAAGGACATTATTAATTAATTTTCTCTAATATTGGTGCAATTAGATTTTAGATCAAGGTTATAGCGAGCGAACAATAAAAACTATTTAACCGTAGATATTATATTTAATAAAGCAATAAGTTCTAGAGTATGATTTATAGAATTTCGAAAAGTCTAGTTGTGAAATATCAATTTTTTTATTTACAAATCTATTATACTACATAGATTGTAACTGGCTACTGATTTGAACAATAACAAAATATGATAAATATAGAGTTATTACCTAATCATACCAATAGTAGTGATAGTAAAACATGTAAATTTTCCGTGTCACTACTTCAAAATTATAGCTTTTATGTATAAAGCTTTAATCATAAATTGGGTGTGGAAATATTAAATATATTAGTAATATAATTGATAAGAATTGAAGAAAAATTCGGTTTTGTATTGTCAACATTTTCACCACAAAGCGAATGTAGAAGTGTTAAAATTTGCATTTTATTGTCGAGGTCGCTATTCAAAAGACTTTCGTGTCTAAATAATTAGTTATATAAAGTTGCATTTCCTGAATGTGCATTGTTACAACTTGACTATAGTTATATATAAGTAGATATACAAAGCCAACATGCATATAATATTCACAGTTTGGCATTTAAAAGTAGTGCATGCAACGTGACAATCAATGATAGAAGGCGAGATTGCAAAATTGTTCATATTAAATCATAATGTAATTTATCGATATGAAAATACCGAAAGCTACCGTCATTGTTACTGTCGCCTATTTAATATAATAACAAAATAAAATAAAATAAAATTATATTCCACTTTCATTGCTTTCCAAACAAAGTGTTCCATTGAAAACGAGAATGGACATAAATGCTCCATTTACATACTGTCATACATTCCTTTTATGCAACAGAACCGATAAAATAAATTCAGAAGAAAGCGAATTATTTTTGTGTATAGATCATACAGATACAAATTATCATTAATAAAGTGAAATATAAATGGAATTTGTGATGACCATGATGCACTTTCAACATAATTGTAAATAGTAAAAGATACAATGGTTAATAATTTTATTTATTACACAATAAATTAGTAATGTTTAGTTTAATTGAAAGCGTTCGAAGGCTGTATCATTAAGTTAAAGTCAAGTTTAATAATAAGAATTTTGATCACTTAAAACAATAATTGTTGTTTCTCTTTGTAAATTATTAATTGTCTCGATAGAATTTCAACCTTGCTAACATTCCCAACTTTAGCTTCAAACAATAACAACAACAACAACAACATCAAACACTACGTTGTAAATTATAAAGGAACACAGTGATTTGCGTTGTTAAGTGGGCCTGCATTCTTCGGGGTCAGCAGACAATCTGGCCGCCATAATCACAGCCCAGAAGAAACCGTGTAGTACTTGGTGGATAATAGCACTGTTGCTTCTTCTTAAGAAGAAAGAGAAACAGACGTTATATGCCGCACGGTCCAACCAAACATACATACATACATGTATACGACGTATGTGTGTATACATATAGAGAAACCAAAAGAAAAAATCATGCGATGAAATCAGCTCCAAGCGAACTCTGTTATGTCAAAACTGCGGCCGTGCATCTCTCACAAACGATATAAAAACCAGTCGACCAACAAAATATCAACTAGCTACTTGATGAAAAAACATTCAGACTATAAAAATTGACCGTTTGGAATATTTTTAGTGAAAATTGCAGACCTGGAACGAAACAGAACTTTAGAAATTTTTTAGCAAATTAACACCATCTTTAAAACGAGTCAATGAAGACCGAACTAAATGAAACGGAAAAAAATCAATTTCACGTGTACAAGAATTCAATAAAAATTAAATTAATCAACAATAAATTATTGTTATTTTTTTCATTTTGCTAAGAAAACAAACAGGACCGGACTACGAACCATAACAATATAAATCATTTCCAAGTATTATACCACAATACAGTTAAAATGCTCTACTGACGCCATATATGTAAACAATAAGACAGTCAGGTGCAATTCCAATAAAACCGGAAGTACTAAAGCATTGTAAGTATCATCAAAAGAGACTTATTTCAAGTCGGCAAATTTCATTAACTCCAATAGGCCATGTTTTCACACACACCGGCATTTTGCCGGCTGCAAGTCTGTCTTCGGCTCCTGCTCTGGCATGTGGTCTTTCACACACAAACACACACACACACACACACACACACATACACAGAAAGAATAGTACGTCCGATGGTGATATTCGTTTTAATTTCATCAATAACTGAAGCAAGACGTGTTTCGACTTCTGTAAATCTCTAATAAGTCAGAAAAAGCCGAAATCATTGTGCAAAAGATTCAATTTTTCGCAGCTTTACAGGATACTAACTTTTTATTTTCTAAGTTTAGAAATGATTGCTTTTGATTTCAATTAACAATACTGTTCACGTTAAATCGTGACTGAATAAGAAATTCAAGATGTTATAACAGTTCTTTATAGGAATTTTTAAAAATAAACTGTGACATTATAGATATTTTCACGATTTTCGTTGATATTTAAAGAATTAAACTATCAAGTAATAGCATATAGTAGGTAATGTACTCTATTTTCACAGCAATAGGTCAGCGCTGTCACAACAAAAGTCAGTGAATTGCAAGCATTAATTAGAAAATACTGTATTTTTTTGTAATAAGCCTCCATACAGGGCAAAATCGAATTGCCTATCAATCTGCAGGCCACGTCTAGAACCTCAAAACTGAGCCAATTATATAAAATACAGAATGTCGGATCTAAATGTACGATTTGCAAAATATACCAAGCATTTGTGGGGGTCTCTGAAGACCATTTTAGCAAAATTAGAACCTCATAGCTCATTTAGAAGCTGGTCAAAAACGCTCATTTTGGGCGAAATCACAATTTTCAAAAACGAACTAAACACGACTAAGAATAACTCTCCCGACATTGATTTTTTTATTTTACTCCATTGAATTCTCCGAAAAATGGGAAACATTTTCACCTGTTGCAAAATGCATACATAGACAAAAGCGAAAAAAATCATTGTTGGGAAGATCCTCAAATCACTTTAAGTCATTTTAAGTGTTTGTCAAGTTTTTTAAAATCATGACATAGTCAGGTATGAGCGTTCTTTGACCAGCTTACAAATGAGCTGCAAGATTCTTATTTTGCTAAAATGGCTTCCAGAAACCCCTACAAATCCTCAAAATATTTTTTGAATCTCTTGTCAATTAACAGAAGTTTCATAGAATCGACACCCTGTGTTAAGGATCGGTATGGCCTCGTTTTCAAAAACAGAGGGTGAAAATTTCTCCAAAATTTTCAAAAAAGACTGGAATATGTAGCTCAATGCCATTGAAATCCGAGATGTATTATATTTATACATTACGGTATTTAGTACTCGTACTTATTCAGAGACGATCAAACAATGGTTGAAAATTTGGCCAACTTTAGTCAACATTTTATTTCTCTTTGACCCTTCAAACTACCATTATTGTACTCTATCCCATATACGGATAGTGAGGTTTGAATATTGCAAGGCAATCTAATTACACCCTATACACTAGATCTATTTTAAAGGCAAGTTGATTATAGTCATCTCGATACTTTGATGTTTTTTGAACATTTTGTGCAATGCCAGTCCGGTCCTGTTTATAAGATGCTAACAATTGATTAAAACGTACCATTATTACTTGCGAAATGAACGAATCTTAAATATCACGTACACAACTCGCTTTCACTCATATTTTTTTAAAAATAAGATCGCTGTAACCGTTCTATTTTTCAAGCTTTATCCAAATCACCTATCAATAAAAATTTGATTATTAGACAGGCGGATAGAAATTGTATAGGTACCTCCTTGTTAGATCAATCTGATTAAAAATACCTATCAAAAAATAAAGAATGAGCTTTTGAAGGAGATTCGCAAAATTAAGTGGGTGTTACCGAAACCTTGTTATTTAATTTAAATAAACATATAGACAATGTAGGAAACGATTTATAACTATATCATTAATTTTTTTTACTTGTTTCTATAATTAAATGAAAATTGTCAATTAGATTCAACATTTTTTAATCTGTTTTTTTTTCTTCTTATTATTATTATTAGCTTTTAAGAATTCAGCATCAATATCAAATTTAACAAAAATCCTTAACCATTAATCACTTGTTTCGGTTTTATATAAACAAGCAATCGTCTGATTATATAGCAATCTGTGGATTGTAAATATTTTCACGGGCCGCCCAAATCGTGTTACCTGCTCAACAATATTGACGAAGCAGTTCTTGTTGCTGCGAAAAAACTAATATTGTTAACATACAACAAATGTACGTAATGTATGGGTATGGGTACCTAAATAATGGTGGAAGAAATCGAAAATTAAAAAAACCAAAAATACAACACACAAATCTACGTATATGTATGTACCAACCAACGTTTTTCCTTCCAAGTTTTAAAAGAGATCGAGAATCAATTAGACGAAAAATGTACATTTTAGTTTATACAACTTTCAACTGTAGTAAAGAATCCAATCGTACCATTTTATAAAACAAAGTTAATTGAAAATTCTTGTCGACAATGTTATAACAACGATTCGTATCTCATCAACTAACCAAATTAATAGTCTGCACACACGAGGTTTTGTCCTGGTATATAAGAATTTCGAAAATTACGCCTGTTCTGCTAATCAATGTTCACGTTTATAAAAATAATAAAATAACAATAATAAACGAAGAATTTTTCGATTTTCATTCGATTATAAATTTTCGTTTTCAACATTTAACAATTGTCATTTATTCCGAGAATTGTATAAAATATATACAGTATAAATTCTTATAAAATTCCGTTTTATTTATTCTTTAAAACAGCAAAGTTTTATTGGTTTAGTCTAGGTTGATTTTATTGTCACACTTATTTGTCGTTTTTTCCTTATAAAGTTATGTTAAACTTTTTTATTATTCTGCATAAAATTTATTTTTTATTTTATTTTTATTAGAATATTTCTATTTCCTTGGCGGAGACATAACAATATTTTACTTTTTAAGGTCAGTTTCTTTTTCAGTTTGATGCTGTGAATTTTTGACCCAAAAAAACTCTAATTTATACCTGTAATATAAGAAACTGGCAAACGTAAATTTGCTTATAATTAAAAGAAAATTTAAGAATTACAAGAGAGTATAGTTTTTATATGTTTATAGATTAAGTGTCAGATGCGATTTTTGGTTTCAAGTTCCAAAATAGCTTAAAAACCTGATTATAAAAAAGTAAAATTTCAAGCTTTCTATAAGCATAGCTGCAGATTACCTTTTTCTGTTTTAAGATAAATATAACAGCGCATTAAACAGTAAAATTACATCATTAACATCAACAAATTCGAGTTTTGAACAATTTGGCAGTCTTTGTGTTAAACAAAATTAGAAGATCGTGCAATTCTTAATTATACAGGGTGAAATCGAAATTCCTTTAAATACGCAAACCTCTCTATCTGTACTATATGGAATACAATCCAATGAGCACATTTTGAAAAGTCTAAAAAAAAACTGGGGCCTTTTTCATATAACTTTAGTAACTTACTACAGTAGAGTGCAATTCCTACGTTAGTTAAATTTTTTGTTTCATAAAAAAATAGCTACTATCGTAAAAACATTTACAATTTATTACTATTTTTTATTTTATTTTTATTAGAATATTTCTATTTCCTTGGCGGAGACATAACAATATTTTACTTTTTAAGGTCAGTTCCTTTTTCAGTTTGATGCTGTGAATTTTTTACCCAAAAAACTCTAATTTATACCTGTAATATAAGAAACTAGCAAACGTAAATTTGCTTATAATTAAAAGAAAATTTAAGAATTACAAGAGAGTCACTTGTATAATTTTTATATGTTTATAGATTAAGTGTCAGATGCGCCAAGAATCAGATTTTTGGTTTCAAGATCAAAAACAGCTTAAAAACCTGATTATAAAGGAGTAAAATATCAAGCTTTCTATAAGCATTTTCTGTTTTAAGATAAATATAACAGCGCATTAACAGTACAATTACAATAAAGCTTCGCTAATCCGAACTTCCCCTAATCCGGTTGTCCTTGTAATTCGGATGAAATTAAAAAATGTTCATTTTACATTATGTACCTTGCAGACCGGACTGACAGTGACCGCGAGATCCTCTAATCCGGATCGAATATCGTGCATCATTACAAATTTCTCGCCGTATTTGAATAGTACGGGGATCCCTGACCAACATAAAAAAATAGGTTAAACAAGGGTGCATTCGTCAAACAAAAATTTCTAATTTTTCCAATTAATTCTGAATTTAAATTCGATTTTTTTTTATAATTTACTTTTCATAATTCAAAAGGTTTCGTGTTTAGTTTTTCTTATAAACATATGTAATATTCTTTATACTATGTATTTAAATGTTTCACCATTGATTACACCTTCCATAATGACTTTAATTTTGTGCTATTAATTCGGACGATTCAGTAATCCGGATTGAGTTAGTCTTAATTGATCCGGATTAGCGGAGCTTTACTGTACATCATTAACATCAACAAATTCGAGTTTTGAACAATTGGGCAGCGTCTGTATTAAACAAAATTAGAAGATCGTGCAATTCTTAATTATACAGGGTGAAATCGAAATTCCTTTAAGTACGCAAACCTATCTATCTAGGGGAACTTGGGGTAAAATGGTCGATGAAAAGTGGGCAGTAATTCAATAATTTATGTTTACAATCTGTTCTTTTCTAAATAATTTTAATATAAACTTTCATCTTCAATAAGCATTCATCTATCATATAAATAAAGTAATGATTTTAAGAAAATATTATCAATATTAATGATTATTTTTAAGTATTCGAAGATGTGCACTGTATTCCAAGGGAGGGTAAATTGGACTGGACCCGG
>JAZBGW010001437.1:4505-15536 GCA_037464815.1 Mylabris variabilis
AGTACTATATTGCCACCTAGCAAACAGTACCCTTCTATCTTGCAGGGGTTGAGAAATATGTGAGGGTAGGTACTTTTTTGCTCCCCCTAGCAACATTTTTTGGAAATTTAAATTGTCAGTACGGATCCAAAAAATCGAAAAGCCAGAACTGTACAGCTCGATCGTCTCGATTTATCGTTGTGTGTATGGGGAGGGCTTGAGCCAAGCTTAAGCGTATTGGGGGCTGTTATAAACGATTATGGATTATGGAGAGACAAGAAGTAGCGTTGGACCGTTGGTAGAGACGAAGTTTATTAAATTTCGATTTCGAGTAAATTATGACAAATTTGTTGAGTTTCAATTAAATTGATCTGTTTAAATATTATACCGTAAATGCATTGTTTTGTGACAGTATATAATAAATAACGACCCACTTAATCCATTACTACTTGTAATCCATATATAACAATGTATTTTGTAAAATGATGTCGTGTATATCTCTCTTATAAATATCCTATGGATTAAATCTAACAAGTAGAAAATTATAAAAGATCTATGTTGCAACTTTTTGATTATAATAACTGATAAAAACCAATATATCTTTTAATTTCTACCATATATAGAGGTATATAAATAACAGTTTAGAAATTGATTAACAACACTACAAATATATTTACTATGTAATAATATATAATTCTTTTATTTTCAAATGAAATAAAAAACAAAAAAAAACATGGAGGTTTGATTTCGTAAAATATGTATCTAAATGTGTGTTAAAAGAGAATATTTCTATACCTGCTTGAAAAGTTAAAAGCGTTCTATTGTATTTATATCTGTCTATGTGTTCAGTTAGAGCAATAAGTTTTACGATGGCAAGAAAGTCTTTGAACAACTATGAAACGTATAAGGATAGAAATGTGTTAAGTTCTGAAAATTTCAAGATTCAATAGAGCTTGAAAATTCTCAATATTTCTTCAGATTGAAATATTACAACTATAGGTGCACGTACTTAATGGAATTTGTCGATAATTTATTACAACCACAATTGAGATAGGTCGACATAAAATTATTAATTGTTATTTTGTAGTCATTTTTATGTCTTCCCATAGACTTTTTAATATTCATTATCTCTCTATACATCAATTTTGATTGTTATTGGAAGTCATGTTTACATAACTTCCGTGGTCAATAAAGCACACACACTCGATGGAAATTGTCCTTTTTTTTTACTATTATTATCCCAATACTAAATATGACCTAAATACCTTGTTTTCCAGTTGAATGATGGCGAACTTTTCCTGTATCGACGACTATTGTAATAAAAACCAACAATAATAATAACACTACCATTAATAGATGAGAAACAGGAAGATTCCCTAATGTGCGACACATTTTCGTAAATTCGATGAGTTTTTGTCGTTTATTACTACGGTTTCACCGCCACTTTTCGAAGTCGTTTATTTCCTTTTTTACTCGATTCACTTTAAAAATACAAAAATACGTCTATACTGAACACCACAAATTTGAAAAACACTAATAATTATTCACGCATAATAATTGGGAAATTTTCAAATAAAAAAAATATATAAACACGATAAACAGAAAATTTATATCGATTGAACAATACATTATAATTTTCATTTATATGAGGGTATTATATGTGTTTTGTTTACATTTTCGTTGGGAAGCACGTGGTGATTGGTTTAAGTCAAGTTCAGGTATAGACTCTTCGTGGTTGTGTTGTAAACTAAAAGGTTTACACACGGTTTCTTTGCACTCTATCTATTCGAGATGCTGAAGACAAAAATAAACTGGAATTGCCCCGCTGTTTAAATGTTGCCTTTAGATTATTGTAATGTTGGTTGTAGGCCTCTAGGGGGGCCTTATATAAATGTGATTGTTATGGGGCAAAAGCTTTGCTAAATGTTTGAAGAATTAATTGAAATGTTTATAATACACATGGGTGTAATGCTATGAAATGCTTTGAAGGAATCTGAAAACTCTCAAAGATTTAAATGTTTAGAGAAGCTTGAAAATTTGGGAAATTTTCAAGGGTTAAGGACATGTAAGAAGCAAGGAAGTTACGAAGAAAATTCAAAAAACTTAGCGAATCCAGAGTCTGAAAATTGTACAATTTAGGAAGTCTATGGCTCTGTTCCAAGTAACAATTCCAAACCGTTGGAGGAGTCCGAAACTATCAGAGACATGCGCATATCAATTTTAGCGTCCAAACTGTATTCAATTCTAACACTAAAATTGATATGCGTATGTATTTTATAGTTTCGGACTCTTCCAACGGTTTGCAGCTGTTACCTTGAACAGAGCTCATAATTTGAAATAGAATTTCGGGGTTTTGGAAAGTTCCAGAACTTAATCTTAAAAGTTCAACATTTTGAGATCAAAATATTTGGAATCTCTAAAATCTAAATATCAACATTATCTGAAAAATGGCAAAAAATCTGTAACATCTGGGGAGTCTAAGGATCTTAATCTAAAAGTCTAAAAAATATCAAGAAATCTTAATAAATAATATGGAAATTTAGGAAATCTAGTGCAAATCAAAAAATATGAAAATGTACCTCATACCTAAATAAATAATCTAAGAATTTTGAAAACTTGAACATTTCGAAAGGGATCCTAAGGGGATTCCGGACCTATATGTCGATTCGGCGTGCGAAAATAGTCCAGATAATGTCAAAAATTGATGTGCGTTGGATAGAACATTTTAAGATGCATGCTTTAAAGCTTTCTATTTTGGAAAAATGTGATAAAATTCTGAATGGCAGAGAAAACTCTTGGACCCTGTTATTTTTCGTACATTTTCCTCCATAACTAGCTAAAGCTTAGTAAATATTATTGATTTTCAATATTTATCAAGTGATTTAGATAGCAAATTGAAACCGCTTTAGAAATCTCTAAGAATTTCCCCGATATGTTTGTTAGTTCTCCGATAATTGAAGAAAATTTAAAAAAATTCCAACAATGATGCCATGCATAATTCTTAAAATAAAAAATTATACTCTCGGACTTAGAAAGGTAATGTGAAAGCCAAAATCGAATTTTGAAAATTAAGTGAGTTTCACGGAAAATTTGAACCCCTCTTTCATCTAGTATTTACAAGTATTAAAATTAATTGATTGGCCTCTTGATTGATATGGAAAATATCGGAAATGTTGTCTACTTCACAACCATGTCATTATAAGTGGAAAATATCGGAAAACTAACAAAAATATCGGGAAAATTCTTAAAGATTTGGAAAGCTCTTTCAATTTTCTATCTAAATCACTTGATAAATATTGAAAATCGATAATATTGGCAAAGGTTTAGCCAGTTATGAAGGAAAATCTACGAAAAAAACAGGGTCCAATAGTTTTCTCTGTCATTCAGAATTTTATCGTATTTTTCCAAAATAGAAAGTTTTAGAGCATGCAGTTTAAAATTCTCTATCCAACACCCGTCAATTTTTGTCCTTATCTTAAAAAACAAGCGAGTAATCGCTGTTTGAAAATTGACTATTTTCGCACGCCGAATCGACAAATGTCTCCGACTTCTCCTTAAAGGTCCAGTGCATATAGAGGGCCTAGGACGCTTTGAAAGTCTAGGAAATCATGAAAATATAGAAGAGTAAATCAATTTCAAAATGTTTAAAACTTTCAAAGTTTTGAAAAATTCATGAAATGAATTCTAAAGTTTAGGAAGCCCAAGGAGTTGCAAAAAATCTAGAAAGATCTAAATATTGAAATATAAAAGACCTTCATGTTCTAGAAAGCCTAAGAAATTCTTAAGAAGTATGCAATCTAAGACTTCTGAAAAAATATTGAAAGTGTAGACTATCATAAAACCTGTGAAAGAAAAATCTATAAAATGTAAGGAACCCAAAAAAATTTGGGACGTTTAAAGAGACTATGAAATCTTGAAAATTAAATGAGCTTAAATTTCCTTGAAGAGTGAGTCTAGGAAATCCTATAAACTTCAGATACTTACTGTTAACGGTCTAAAGGATCAAAAAAATTAGAAACCCATGCAATTCTAATTCAAAAAAATACCAAAATCCTATCATTTAGAATCCAGAAGAATTATAAATTTTGAAAACTAGAGTGTAAAAATTGCAGTAATGAAGGTAGTAGATTCGTGTGCAAAAACTATAAACATGTAGGAATAGAAATAAAACAATTTCTATGTTGTATTTTTTTTTATTAAAGAAACATTTCTGTACTCCATAAAGAACACACACGGACATTTTAATAAATAATTTCGCTAAAAGGTTGTAATTTTATTAATTTATTTTTTATCTAAAGCTTGGTCAACAGTTACTTAAGACAACTGTTTTCTCTCTTTTTTTTTACCCTCCTCAATATTACACACAGAAACAAAAATCGCCAAACTATCAAACCAGCATCTAGTTATAGCGATTATACTTTCTCTCTCCTTATTTTATTTCTTAAACGTTTACCATAAATGTACAAACAATAATAAAATTACATTTATTAATTGAATAAAACAAATTGCATAATTTAGTGTGCTATGTAAGGTGCCATTAAATGGGCGGGGGGGTTAAAGAGAGAAAGTTTTAGAATGAAATAAATTATAAAAAAAGGTGACAAAATCAAATTTGTCCGATTCCGTACACATGTGATATGTGATATGATTATATTATGTTCAAAGCCCGAAAATGGAGTCCTAAAGGCTTTCATCTATGTATTTATATAAAGAATTTTTGTTTGCTTTGTCTTTTCACTAAACATCTGATGCAGTAGTATTCTGGCATTTAATTTTGCAGCGTACATTACACAAAAATAAATACAACTCATGAGCAAATTCTTCCGGATTACTCTTATTAAATAATCGATTTATATCAATCGATATGAAAGAATCTGTTTATCGGGATACATTTGTGATATTTTCGTGAATTTTGAATGTGATAGAAATATGCTCACAAGTTTCAAGCAAGCTCTACTACGTTAATTTACAAATGAAGCTGTCTATAATTGTTTTGTTTGTTTAAAGTTATACTTCATTTGGCGCAAGGTTGAAATTTTAGGATGCAACGGATGTTGCGCGCGCAATATAACAATACCAATCGTTGCTATGGAAACTTGAAGAAGCGGGCTTTTTGAAATTATAATTCGGTTAGCGTATTTTGTGTATGAGAATGGAATTTTAGCAAGCAACAAAAGGTAATCGCGTAATTTAATGATATCAAATTAAACCGGAAATAAATATAAAACAATAAAATTATTCTTTTTGAGTTTTTCTATCATTTTATTTATACAAAAATTTACTTAGGTCGGTGCCAAAAACCTTGCGTATCTAGAAAGTGCGTTTATACTCGCCAAAGTTTAATTTCTGCACTTGTGCTACAAACAATTATTTAATCATGCCAAAGAAGTATAACTTCTAACGCGCGTACATCAGTACACACACCCATTTTTTTTTAATACATTTTTCCCATTTCGAAGCTTTAGATTTGTTTCCCTATTACGAGACTAAACATCTCTAAAAAGATATGTGTGTATAAATAATATTTAGCTATTATAGTAAAAAATGGTACGAAATTTCATATATTTCTTTATTTATTTCATAATTGTTAGTGTAAATCGGTTAACTTCAAATCAAATTTTTGATTGTGTTATCAATCAATAAATAAGATTTGAAGTACGGTATATATTTATATAGAAAAATTACACTAATTAATTAGATTAATGTTGTGTTTGTTGTTTTAATTAATTTTTATGAAAATTCGCTTTATTGTTCTAGAGGTGGCCGCCAAATGACGGACCCAGTGCTATACAAATACAAAGTGCCCTTCTGTCTCGAAAGATCCTCCCAACTAAATTACATTCATATGTATTTTATATCTAGAAAACATGTATGTATGTATGTGTGTATGTATGTACTTATAAGAGTGTCATTTCGTATTTGTCTATATTGGCTGTGTGCGTTAGTTTTATTCTTAATTTTTTAAACATTCCTAAGCTTTCTGTAAATTTACATCAACCGGACCTGCGAATTTAGTCCTGTTAACGTGCTCATTTTTTATAACTTTTTTTTTGTTCTCTTTAGAATCGGCAGTACGGAGCTGTGTCACAATTATTATCATCAAAAAACGGATACGAACCAAAGCGAATCTCATAATCCCAAACAATCTCATTACTATTATAGATAATTACCATTATTATTAATATTCTTATTATTATTATTAGAATTATTTTAATAATTACAGGTTCCGAATAAAAAGACCAAATCTAAACCTTCTACATTTTTAGACTAGAAGTTTATCTAAAGTTATTTAAATTAATATTGTCTTTCACACGAAAATCAGGGTAATTTCTAGTTGTTGTACAAAATAGTGCAAAATGCACTATTATTATTATTGTTTTATTTATTGTAAAAGTTGTTTCTTATATATTTAAAGCAAAACAAAAATTAGAGAATTTTACCTAATTGTAAGATTGATTGATCGAATAGGATAGTTGAAAATAATTACATTTAACATTGTTATCTAATTTTTGGCTAATTATCTTCCAAATAACAGTCAATTTTCTTCAATTAGACAATCATCGAAAGGAAGATATGGAAAACTGCACTGGCTTTATATGATGATGATGATTATTATTTTTTTTTTAGCATTTAATTGTGATTGTTGTTGATTTATTAATAATAATAATGTTCTTACAAAAACAAAGTCCATGTCAATTGCATATGAATTGACGACGGTGACGTAGAAAACTGTTTTTTTTTTTTTTAGTCAAGCGCTGGGTTCTACACTCGACTCTCACCCTGCAGGCTACGACCCGGCCGCCCCTGTAACAAACAACATCAAAAACCATCAAAATATGGAAGTTTTTTAATTAATTCCCTGTATAAATATTTAGAATGGGGAAAAATGAGGGGGTGAATTGTCGATTTTTTGAACTCTCGTAAATCCCTCATTAGACAAAAAGGGTTGTAACAGTTGGCAGATATGGGGAAGCCTAAAAGTCTGTAAAATCATAAAACGTTGGAAAATATGGAAGGCTTTTAGTAGATTCAGAATGTCTAGGGAGTCTAGAGAATTTGAGAAAGATCCAGTAACGTAGGGAATGTGGAGAATCTTATAAATCTAGGAAATACCAAATACCCAAGATAGAATATTCAGAAAATCTTGAAAATTTAGTAAATCTGGAAGTTTATCAACTTTAGGAAGGATAAAAGCATCCGAAATATTAGGGTGGAATATTTAGTGAAAACATAAATAAATTGATAATTTTTAAATAAATTAAAAAGAAATTAGACCTTATTAATAAGTATAGTACACCAAATTCACCTGTCTTACTATTGAAATACAAGAAAATTTAAATTTACAAATCAAGTTAAATTCGGTCCATTATGCACTCATTAAATTGATGCTGTACAATGAAAACCGATTAAAAGATTGGATGTTATTAATTAAAATATTAAAAATTACATAACAACTCTTAACTTGAAAAATATTCTAATTATCTCTTGTTATAATCAAAGATTAATTAATGGAAACTGTTAATTAATCGACAGCAAAGCGTATCCACGGATTTGATACAATTGGAATTGGAACTTTTTCGAATTCTATCAAATTTAGTAGAACAAACCGCACCCTTAAAGAAATTGAACTTAATCAAACCGACCTGATTTTTATCTATCAATTCATTTCACATGTACACTGGCGACTAAAAAAAAGAGACCAAGTCTTGAGCGAGAACATTGTATATTTTCGTTCGTGTCAGTCGGGCTGTCTCTCTGAAGGGTGAAGGTAGAAAGCGTTCGAACGAGTTTCCACCATATCAAAATTTTAGAAAATATTTATAGCGGTGGAAAGGAGATAGTGAATCTTATAAGAAAAGTCAAATTACTTTATGATCGGGGTACGCAAAGTGAATTCTCCACTGTAAAATCTATGAATAGCGTAGGTGCGAAACTAGGGGAAAGCGGGGTAAAATGAACGTTGGTGTAAATTGAATTTCTGTATCTAATTATTTGAATATAAATACATGTAAAACACATGAAATACATGAAATCAAAAACAATGAAGGTAAAGAAATCAATGTTTTTTTGAATTTTTGTATTCCTGAGAAGAAAAGACGAAATTATTGTTTTGATGCTTCCTAACCATTATTTTTGTGATTTTAATTTTTAGTTTACAATTACTTCTCATTAAGTTAATACATTAAAATTTATTACATCACTTCTGTAATCATTAAACTATTTAATAACTATTATAAAAATATAATATATAAAAATGCAATTCGAGGAAAATTGATTGGGGCAAAATAACTTGGTGGCAGCGCAGCTGTATGCGCATAGACGACACAGATTACATACTATACAGATGGCTAACGAACATGTTAATCAGTTGGTTGAAATAGCCCTCTAGTGTTTGGCCGTAAAACTAATTTTCAAGCGTTAACTACTATTAAAATTTTTATTTATACTGATTTGGACATTTTCACTGAAAAAATGCAATTATCGTACTCATATAAGTAATAAGAGGATGAAAATAAGGATAAGTAATAAGAGGATAATTTTGTATGTATGAATAATGATTTTCTAATATTTTTTGGCATGAATTCAATTTACCCTAATTCAAGTTCAATTTATCCCGGTCCTGGGACCAATTGCACTTTTTCGACTACTTAAATATAGTCATTATTATTATTATTATTATTATTATTATTAATGACTCATTAATAATAATAATATTTTCTTAAAATGATTAGTTTATATGATTGATGATGAAAGCGTATATTAAAATTATTTAGAAAAGACCTGATTGTAAAAATAAATTATTGAATCACTTCAGACTTTTCATGGTTCAATTTACCCCGGTTTTCCTAATTGCTTTTAAAGAAACGTTGTCTGTCTCTTGTATAAACTGTAAATTATTTACTTCTAGTCACAGAATTGACAGTGTGCCACAGTCAGAAAGTAATTTGACTTTTCTGATAAGATTCACTATTTCGTTTCCACCACTATACATTGTGACGACGCCCTCATAAGCCTGTTTTACACAGCTGTAGAAGAAGTGGTCTCTTTTTTTTTGGCTGCTTCTGTACATATCGTATATGGGAATTTTTTATATAGATATAACCACCATACTTTTGTTATTTGAAACGGTATGTTGATTCTATACACAAATGTTCACTTTTACTACTAATGGAGGCAATTCGAATTTTTGCATTCATTTCTGTTTAAATTTAATTTTCCTTGTATTTGGTTACGGTTTTGGTGTTTATTTTTTAAAAAAAAAAACTCTAATGTGCTCATCAACCGAAAGCTGTACAAAATGTATATGCAAATTAATTTTTTTTATCAACTCATTAATTCTCGACAATAAAGAAAAAGAGATAGTTAGTTTCGATTTGTTTCTAATGACGCTCAAACCAAGAATTAATTAATAAAATATATATTTTGATTAGCTTTAAGTGGAGACGATAGAATTCAAATAGATTTGGTATATTTTGATATTTATACCTCACAAAATTCCTTAATTCCGTTCTATCCAATTATACGTGCAGTTATAATTTAATTTGTGAATTTGTATTGTACCCCAGTGTTTTCAACATTTGAATTTATTATTATCGCAAATTGTAAACGTATGCGAATTGAAATTATTATCTGTTTAAGCAACAATACGAGAATTTATAAGCTAGTGGAATGAAATATTAGAATTACATGATTCTAACACGGAATAGTATTGATTAAAGTACCTAATATTGATCTTAAATTAGTGGTGGAACTAATGATGATTATATCGAATATTGAAGCTATTACCAATTTTAGACTACACCCTTTAACCATTAATGACTAGATTTCACAAAGGAATATCTGTATGTGAAATAGAAAAGTCGGTCGATCCACTTTTGTGTTTCTATTTACTGAAATTATAAAATGATAAAGTGTTTCATACAAAATCAACAGTGAAACGGAAATATATAGGCGTGATGCTCTTTGACCATGAACAAATAACGAGTTACCCGAACCTCTACATGTTTTATTTTGTTTACTTGATATATTGCGCTTTAGGGATGATGAAATTGCTAGGCCACGTAGAAATTTTATGACTTTTTCTCTGTTATATTGTAACGAGTTTGGAGAGTAGGGAAAAAATTGTGTAGAGGTACCTTTTACGCAAACACTTAACACCTTAAAAGCAGTTTTAAATGATGTTGAGAGAGTGGGTTCATTGTGGACAACAAAGTCTCTCCATCGGGACAACAGTGAAATTCATCTTCTTACCCACTAAGACGTAAAGTCTACTTTACATTATCCTAGTTTCTACATTCGTTTTTTTTTGTTCCGAGCAAATAAAACGACAAAGTGTCCGAGAAAGCTTTCGAGTTTTCATCCGATTTTTTTCAGAATAGAACAGTCTCTAATTTGATCCGAGATTCCGTTCGATTTGCCAAAAAGTGTCTTGCGTAGTAAGCTGTTTTGAGAATCTGAGGTTATACGCAAGGTGGCGTGTTTTTTTGGTGTCGTTTAGAGTTACTGGATTGAGAGAGTAACGCGATAGGTATCGCCAATATATTTGGATCTTAAATGGCGGTTTGTAACTTTAGCCACTTCCAAAGACGCGATTTCTCAACTTGATTGGCTAAATCATGGAGACTAAATAAGGAGCACGAACTCAAACGGGAGAATTGACTGAATTTGTCCCTAAAATCGTAACTATTAGGTTGCCTTCTTTCACCATTAACGTCGCTAATGTTCCTTTTGTACTGGAGTGAAGATAGTTTCGTAAGTTCTATTTTCATAAACAATGGGTCGGGTGTGTGCCCTTAAAATTTGTGAGAGTGCTAAATAATTGAATTATATTAACTTTTCTTCTTCTTATTATTATTATTATTATTATTTTCTTATTTTATCCATTTTTTCATTAATTAATTAATTTATTAAATTTGATTTAATATATCTATATTCATTGTATAAATTTACTCTACTTAAAACTACCGCCTTAACTTTCTACCATCTTGGTACAAATTACAGTCACTAAATATATACAGTACCGCAACCCTATGGGCCAATGTGTTAGAGAGA
>JAZBGW010001439.1:0-15533 GCA_037464815.1 Mylabris variabilis
AACTATTGAATTCATAAGAATACTTTCTAGAAACCGGCCATGAATGGTGTGTGGTTCGCAACAGTTTAAATCTTCAGTTCAGATCGTACAGTCCTGGAACTGCAGGCGAACTGTATGTGAATGGGTACCATTACACATTTAATAGTAGAACGTTTATAAAATAATTCTAAATTCTTTTAAAAAAAATTCTCTATTGGTCTGCAAACTAATTTTATGATTTTACTTTTATCAAAATATAGCTTTTTCTCAAACATATTACTTTCAAAAATTCACAATTTTGTCATTGTTCAACTTTTGAGAGTCAAAGCAGATAATAAAGCGAGCAAATTCAATTTTAACTACTTATCAATACTCCCTCGTATTATACAATTTTTTTTTGCCGCTTTATTTTCGATGATGCGAAAATTTTATTAAAACAACATCATATTGTTGTCATATGTTTAAAATTCGTTGCACAATTTTGCTGATGTTAATTGCATATACAGTTAATGTGTCATCACTATTACTGTTTTATTATTTGCTCAAAAAATTTAATATTTCCATTTTGTATAGTTATTAAAGACGGCTTGAATCAGTTGCATGTTTTACATTTGTAAAAGTTGACATGCTGATGATTTGCATAAATTAATTTCTTTAAAATGTAATAATTATAATAAACAGTAACAGACGAACAGATAAATTAGAGAGATGCACAAAAGACGATTAAAATTTCAATTTATTCATCATTAACGTATTGCATTATTTAACAGTTACTACCCCTCTGTTTCTGCCAGATCTCTTTGAAATTGTATTAATTTTGAATTGTCTGCAAAACTGAAGAGTAATCAAACGGGTCAGTCATTGTATTTGTTTATGCACAATGCCCGTGTAAGATGTCTTTGTTTGTGGAAAACCCTAGGAATTGACAATGGCAGCAGAACAGACAAACCATCATAAAACTGTCAACATCAGATAGAAAACGTACAAAAGAATAGTTTTCAGCAATAGTATTTGTATTATACGAACAGCTGATGGAATTGAAGTGGGCGGAAGAATATCAATCTATTACCACCCCCTTTTTTGCTGTGACTGTACATTAAAGGGGATGTAATTAACATGTGAACACGTGGATAATTTAACTACCCCCCATGTACATAGTATGTAAATACACCTATTGACTTGCTACCATTTGTTGTCATGCTAAATATCTAACAATATCTAACAGCTGATAGAAAAAGTCATTGCTAGTGTTTTACGATCCAGCATATGAATTATTGTTAACTAAATTTTTCTCATTTCTTGAAACTCAGACGATTTGGGGCCTATTTAAAGAGTCCTATTGTAGTGTGGAACAAATGCTAATTTTTTCCCGAGTAAAATCGATGATTGATTGGAAAGCGTTTAATTTCCTGCTAACTAATTTAATGGGCATCCTGACTGAAGCCCTTTGAATTGTTTTCCCTAAAATTTAAAATCTGGCGCTGTTAGTGAGCGTTGCAAATTAGAAACTTTAATAAAATTTAGTTGTTTAAAAGTCATTAAAAGCTCTTCCAAAATTAAATTAGGCAATTCTTGCAACTCAACATATTAATAACTCATTCTCATAAATAAGCTCTATCTCAAGAACTATATAGCCCCTCTTTCTTGTAGAACAATAATAGAAAAATTGTTCTTTTTGACAAAAACTTGAAGTCAAGTCGATTAATTTGAATTAAACATGATATACCGGGTTGCTTTTTTAAAAGTACCTAATTCGTATGAAACTCTTATTATTGGCGGACGATTCGAATAATAATTTAAGGATTTGTAGGGGGCCCCCACAGAACATTTTAGCAAAAGTAGGCCAGTTGGTCAAAAAACGACTTTTTTCCGCCAATGTCGAAATTTTCATCACTCAGCTATACACGTAAAATGACTTGAAAAGACTCAAGGATCCTCGTAAAATAGTTTTTTTTGGTCTCGGCCACTGTATCCCGAAAAAATTGAGAATCATTTTTCTCGGACATCGATCGTGTAAAAAATTGAAATGCAGTAGTTATACACCGTTTCAGCTGTTCTATTTTGATCCTAATCGGTACGAGAGCTTCGGTTATCGGATTTGTTTATTTAAGAAAAACATAATTGACATTAAATACTTATAAACAAATAAATGTAGGCGATTTCCATTAGTTTCAATGAAAGGTAGGGAATCAGAGAAAATTGTAAAACGCAGATAACCTCACAGATTTAAAAAAATAAAATAATAATAAGGTAAAAAAGAGTTAAATAATTTCCGTTTTTGTTTACAACCGGCTTGAATGTTCTAAAATTGTCTTAAATTGTTGTCTTTAATAGTTGAGGCTTTGAATAGATGCAATTTTCGTTCTTTAGGATACGTTTAGAGGATGAAACCTCTGTTTCCTCTGTTAAACTTGCATGTTTAGTAGAGTTTAGCTGTGTAAACACCTAACTTGCAAGTTTGGCAGGTTTCGTAAGCAAAAATTTCATCGTCTATCCGCACCTTTAGAAATTTGTTTTTTTTTCATTTCTCTCCATTAATGTAAAAAAAAAAACTGATAATAAATTATGTGTAGGCATTTGTTTACATTGGGGTCACGTATGTATAAGTAGGTTTTTTCTTAAATAAATAAACTGAAAAGCAGTTACCAGTATTTTTCAGTGATATTCAAACGTTTCTTCTTACTGTCGACATGTAAATTTCGTGCTAGACCGTTAAGGACCAATAATTTTTACAAAACAACAATTTATTTTGTTTTTGGTGAGAAAATGTTTATTTTGGGCTTGTAAAATATCGGTTTCTGTGGCAGGAGTTGAAAAACACTGGCATATAGACCTTCATAAGAAACTAATAGGAGAAGATAATGACTGACACAGAGAGGTGAGCGACTTTTGAATTTCAATATTTCACGGACAATCTCGGCTTGTAACTTTTTGATTTTTATTCGGGGCGTAAAGGACAAATTTCAAAAATCTAAATGTTACGAACGGTTGCAGTATTTTTACACTTTTGACGGGTGCAAAAGGCCCGTCAACCTTGCTGTATATTCGAAAGTGAGATTTGATTTCACCCATTCTCCTTAAAGTATGATTCAAATCGCCCGTCAACTAATAGGAGTTTTATATGAATTGGGTACATTTACAGCAGCAGCGTGGTATAGGGCTATTGTTTTTGTAGTGAATTTTTATGAAACTCCTATTAGTTGGTGAGCAATTTCAAATATTTCAAGGGTTTATAAAGGGCTCTCTGGAGATCGTTTTAGCGAAATTAGAACCTCGTAGCTCATTTGGAAATTGGTCAAAAATCGCTCTTTTCTGACAATATCGCGATTTTCAAAAAGTAATTAAACATATAAAATGATGAAGAATGACTCGAGGATGCTCCCAACATTTTTTTTTGTTCTTTTGTTTTTTATTCCGGAACAGGTGAAACGAGGATCTTCGAGCCATTCTTAATCTTTTTACGTATTTAGCTCATCTTTGAAAATCGAGACATTGTCCAAACCGAGCGTTTTTTGATAAACTTACGAATGAACTACTATTCTAGAGCTATTTTACTAAAATAGCTCTAGGCGACCCACTATGAACCCTTAAAATTTTACATTGACCACTTTAGAAAAAACACCCCAGATACTATACAACTTACAACTTGTATTCGATGGCAAAGATATAATTTATTATAATTTGTCACTGATTTCTTCCTATATCTCATAGGGCAATTTACATTAATCTTTTCTCTTTTGAAACACCAACGAATTGGAACGAAATCGATATTATTATGTAACTAGTTGGGTAAAAGTATAAGCAGGTATGTTTCACTCTTAATTTATTCTATTTATTTTTTGGTTAACGTCAGTCTTTTAACGCTCTCAAATAATTTTTAATTTTACAATTCAGAATTGACAACTACAATATTTCATTTGCAAGACATTCTTTGATTGATAATATCGTGAACAAAGAGCTAAAACCATGAATGTTATTCTTTTATCTTTAATCAACAATTAATTAGTCTAAATTTTTAGAATTTCTCTATTTTATAAAAGCCATCTATAGTCAAATATGTATTATCTTTATTATTATCAATTGAGGTCATAACCGCTTCCTTGTTTCTTCGAAAGATCAAAGAAATTTTCATTGATACACTTGTTTATATGAATACAATAGAGACATAAATAGATTGGTAATTTATTTATAGGTAAAAATTTATTATTATTACAACATGTAAAATATTTATTACACTTGATAAATAATTCTTATCAGTAATTTTAATAATTCTAATGCAAATATAATTGTTTCGAATTTCAAATGAATTAAATATCTCTAAAACAATATCGCGAATATTTCGGTTTTTCCAGTAATTTTAGTAAATTATGGAAAGCTTGCATTCTCTATAATCTACCACAAAATTTGTGTTAGCTATCACCAATCTTTTAGCTTATTATAAAACGGACTATCTTTATACGCAAATCTATAATGGTAATTATATTTTTAAGTTAGACAAACTAACCAGCTGCTTGGATCATAGACAGGTGGTAGATTTATTAGGTGGAACATTGATTTAGTTCAAGCATGGAAAAGGAAACGGTTACTACCGTAATTGTCCAATAGTGATTAACTGAAATCTATAAAAAAATTATGTCATCTAACAAAAAGTTTATAGTTCTCATTATAAAAACCAAAACAAAGAGTTGGAGGTGAATTGTTACAAGGTCGTTTTTGAATATTTTCGATTCAAATCAACATAAATCTAATGAAATTCCTGAATCTTTCAATTCACGGGAATGCAGTTGAAACAATCTGTTTTTATCATGAATGAGTTTGTTTTCTTTATCCAAATCTCAATAAACAGTCAAATTTAACAATGTTTATATGTAGATGGTACGCTTAACATATGTTCTATTGTAAATGTTGATTTTTATCCTTGTAATTTAGATGAACTTCCGATTTATTAAAATGTGAAATATTCATGAAATTATGATTTTTTTATTTTAGTAATAATTGCGTACTTTTGTGTATTCAGGTTGTTCTTGAAGGAAATTGCCCGAGTTCTTGTTGCCATCATGATTTTGATTTATTAAACCTCTTCAACTCTCGTATACAACTATTCTCTTGGTAATGTTCAAGTTGTTTTATTATAATATACATAACGGTATAAATGTTATTGTTATATTACAACAACACATTTGATATTTTCGTGATTTTTTTTTGTTTATACCTTGATCAATTGTTGTGATATTACATACATACATGTAGTTGTTAAAGTAAGAATCACGAATCTAGAAGAAACAATTTGATGTTATCTATTCTTTCAGATTTTTATCTTATAATATTCTACGTATAGATGGTATGAATTTTTGAAAGTTGATCCTGTAAAAACATTGTCGAAATCCTATAATTAGCTTAAACTAAAGCCATCTAATGTTATAGATATGATAATTATAATCGGATTTAATAAATTAGATTTACTCTGAAAATACATATCAAACTTTATTGTTGAAAATTATACTTGTAGTTATGTAATTTTTGCATAATTACTGTACCACATGCCTGTAGTTTTAATTTACAACATTTGATACTGTTGATGTAAGATTATCATATTTTTCTGCAATAGTGAACAAATTATCATATTTTTTGTGTTTCATCGTTAAGCAGGAAGTTTAGCGTGGAAATATGCTACAAATGCGCTTGTATAAGCATGAACATTTTCTTGCTGTAATTGTAATCTTTACATAGTGGCGTAATTCGATTAAAATCGATAAAATCCATTGTGGAAAGACGGAAATTTTCAATTGGTAATAAAATCGTAATTTACAATGTAATAAATACGAGAATAATTGAATAGATCCATCATCTCTCACCAAATATTGTCATATTTTAGTGTGCTATATCAATGGAGCTTTTTGCAGATTCCGTTGGCACGCCAAAATTCATGTTTTCTGTGAGTTAATGATTTAAAGATTTAATTAAAAGAGATTTATTTGTTTTATTTGCTTTTTTATTCCAATAGGAATCGTAGTTTGTTCATAAAATACGCTTGCGCTCGATTTTATAAAAGCACGAGGTTTATGGTGATCGAGTGGGGAGCAGAACCCCACTTTCGGTCCCCTTACATGAGCCCAAGTTCTGAGACATTATTCCTATAGTTGGTCTTATCATGAGATATTGTTAATATCTCGTTTAATTTAATAAACAACTCGACGATCATTATCAGATATCGTTGTAATAATCATGACTGTGAATTCTCTACAGTGTTGTTATCATCATTATCTTTCCGAAAAAACTTAAATCACCAAAAATTGACAGTGTTTGAGTTGTGCTATAATTTCATTTTCTCTCATGATGGTCGATTTAAAAAATGATCCATCGGTAGCAACACCAAAAAAATCAAAAGGTATATCGATGAATACAGTGAAAAATTGGTTATTACCAGAAAAGAAACAACAAACGGATACGACGAAATTTCAACGGATGCCGGAATCGTTTTTGCGGTCGATCCGGAGACGATCGTTGCGTGTAAAAAGGACGAAATCATTAGTTTTACCGGAAAAACGCAAATCTGGTGAGTTCTAAAGTGATATCTATAATTTCGGTGATTACTCATCAATTTTCTTCAATTATAACAAAATTGAATACTTTCTTTTACACAAGAGAGTCTTTCTTTCTATTTGGTGAAAGTACCTCTAGGTGAGGTACTATAATAAATCGTGAATTTTTGACTTTTTCTTCATTAATCTTGATAATTTGATTTGATATCGTTATTTTTAATTTTGCTTTATATGTTAGAAAGCAACCTACAGATCTTTAATCTAAATTTCAATCAAATCATCATTTTAAATAAATCATCTAAGATCACTATAGACATTCCAATTTTTACTATTGATAGAATCAACATCTGCCTTAGTGATCTTCTCTTTATATGGCACAACTATTCTACTATTATACATATAACAGAATAGAATAGAACTGAATAGAAAAGAAGGTCTATTACTAATCAAAATCAGGCCATTGAAATAGATCCAAACTTATCAAGAACATTCACCAAATATTGACATAATCAAGCCATTATTTTAATCAATGTTGAACAAAACAAATTCTTCACCTTTTCAGTTTGTAACGGATCTTGAATTTTCTAATTATTTTACGCTTTAACGAAAAAAAAAGGATAATAGTAATATAAGGGTAAAGATAATCAACATCATCGTATGTAAATTTTATTAATTCTTTCGAATATACTTTACAGTATTATAAATACCACAGCAATACATTATTAATAATAATTAAATAATGGCTTTCGTGTTTGTACAGAAATAAAGTCAGTTACGGTTTAATGGTTGCGTCAATTCTTCCGTATCTAATATCACTTGAATTATAAATTTATCAAAAAAAACCTCGATACGATAGAATATTTCTCTAAAATTTGCCTCAGTTCTGTAAAGTCAAATCGATCCCGTTCAAATAAATGAAGTATAGTCGGTCTGGAGCGGGCCGTGATCTTTGGGGATCTTGGGTTAACTACGCAGCCTAAGCCTGGGTTAGTTGTGCCAACACATTTGCCATTTTGTAAAAAAAATGTTTTGAATTTCAAGTTCATTATATCAAAAATAGTGAAATAATAATAATTAAGCTGATGTTTGAAGTTTGATCATGAATTTGATATATCGCAACTTTAAAAATGCAATTCGGCAATCTCGCAGTTTTTGGCCCGACGATGCGAATCGTTAACTTTGGGGATCCTGAGCTAGCACTGTATGGGGACCTACTCAATTAGCCCAAACTTATGCAAGCTGCGGCATTCTGCGAGATTTCCGTTCCAATTGTTACAGCAGTGTTATCATTGGAAGACTATTAGGGTCCGGTTCTTCTTCCTCTACTTAAGTTCGCCTTAAAAATACTATGCCTTAAGTGTGGATTTATAGACATTTGGTTGAGGACCTCCACCCAAATGTGTATAAACCTACCACTAGCTGGACTTAAGACAAGTTTTTACTACGGCGAGTTTAAGTAGGGACAAAAGAACCGGGCCTAAATCATCTACAAACTTTATGAATCTTATTGTAAGATAATTATTTCAAATAGATGAACTTAACAATTCGAAAATTTTCGAGAAAACTCATTGAATTCTTAAAAATAATTTTTTTCTCAGATAAGCTTACCAATAAGGCGTTGCTGGTTCTTTATCCTTAAAATTGTGCTCAAATTCTTTTCCTTTTTTATTAATTTACCTGAAAATTTAGAAGTATATCGGAAAATTTCGCGATTTGAAGAGTCCTTTCAATTTTGTATGTTTGGTTGAATTGTCATTACAAACTAATCAATAGTTGGCCGAGTTATGAAGGAAATTAAAAAAAAAACATGTTCCTAGATGTTTCTCTGTAATACAAAATTTTCTCAAAATGTTCCTAAACAAAAGCGACTCTTATCATGCATCTCAAAATTATCTTTTAAAAGCGCTATCGCGCTTTTCAACATCTTAAAATATAAGAAAGAAATCGTGTCTCTTTTAGAGCATTGAGGAGAACGTGTACTTTATTCAACATAAAGCACCCCCTGAAGCCCATAAAGACCATGCCTAAATCCGGCCCTGTTGTTGGTATTATTTCGAAAACATAATTACAATTATAAAATGAATAATCAGTTTAAATGTGCACTGGTAATTAGTGATTTGATAATTATCCAACACATTACCAAATTATACCTCATGGGGCCGGTATAAAATTTCAAAGCTGTTAATTATTAACAAAATTCCCATGATAATTATTATTAATCATTATTTATTATTACATGACTTTCACTTGAATTTTTCAATTTTTTTTTGACACCGATAATCATTTTTTTCTTGTTTATAAACATGCAATATACTTTGATCCCCTTGAATTTCCCAGTTTTCTTTCGATCTCATCTACTATTATACGTGTCAGGATTCGAAATTTCCGACTTAAAAAAAGCCAACAAACAAAAATCGTGCAATGTTAGAATGGGGTGGCTTTTTATTAAATTAAGGATAGTAAAATTTAACTAATGGAAACTCCAAGCTATTCAGTTGAAAATTTACTTATCTGCAACTAATATTAATGAGTTATTATAATACAATAAGTTTTTTTTGTTTGTTATTGTCTTCCTGCGTCTCCGGAAATTCGCCTAGTTGCGCGTATGGTGGATTTCCGGGTCCGGGTAGCAGCCGGCAGCTGTTTGTATCATCCTAGTCACGCACCTGTTCTCTACACCACCACCGCCACCATCATAATCATCATAACTTTCGTGTATCTTTAAAGAATAAAGTAAGTGGAAAAACGTGCCTTCCTCTATCTTACACAATTACCGTTCACAATTGTATAGCGGCTATTAATTTTGACACATGTTAGTTTAGAATAGGAATTCTATTGTAATATTAGTAAATGAATTAGAATCAGGACAAAGAATTAACACCAGTAAAGTGATTCTACAAATATTGTTGTTAGAGTAAAGTTGTCCAGGTTAAAAAAGACATGGTATACTTTTACCATTTAAAACCAATGGTATTAAATGCTTTAATTAAGAAAGCTTTTCCAAGTTCTTGTTCTATTGATAGATATCGTGATACTACATATGTATGCGATTAAAACAAATAAATCGGTCGTTAAACGGTTTAGAGAAAATGAACTTGATCTAACTGTTCGTAAAAGGAAATTGGAAACGTTTAAGGAAATTATAAAACCTTCTTTTTATTGTATTGTAAAATCGACTGAGTCCGTGAAACTTTACGCTAAATTAAAAATTCTACTCGTACACTTAAGACTTGTAACATTTGTACATATGTCTCTGTAATTTTACCTGCAAGTGAGATTATCATACAGATATATCTGAAATTACAATTATCCTCAATTACATGAAGAAACTGGTAGTATTTATTTATTTATTAGTCGTTTTATTTTACAACAAAAAATAAAAATCATAACATGTTCAAATTGATGATATTTAAATTCTTGTCATGATTTTGTAAAACATCCTGTCACGTAAATATCTAACATTACTAAAGTACGTACAATAAATGGGAATTCTTTAAATTTTATGATCCAAAAAGTGACAAGTTGACGCTTGTTCTAACATTATTCGTTTCTTGATTTAAAGGCAAACTTTTATCAGTGCTCCAAATTTAAATTTGACACATAATTAAAATATAGTTTTCGAATAATTCTTAACTGTTAGTTTATTTTCCACACCATTAGTTTTTATAAAAATACAATCTTGATATATTTTTTTCGCAACATTCCATTTGGTTTACAGTTATGGTTGATATGAATTTGGCCATCTGCTATTTGAAGATAGATTAAAAGTTACATAAAAAATAATAATTTCTCCATATTGTCACAAATTCAACATTTGTTTCTCTATTTTGTTTTCCAGATTCTTTCGTAAATAGCCAAGAATGGACATTATCACGTTCTGTTCCTGATTTACGTTTAGGCATTGTCGGTTCATTATCATCTGGTAAATCAGCATTAGTACACCGATATTTGACTGGTTCATATATGCAAGAAGAATCACCAGAAGGTGGTCGTTTTAAGAAAGAAATACTCGTCGACAATCAAAGTTATTTATTATTGATACGGGATGAAGGAGGGCCACCTGAATTACAGGTAATGAATTTATTATCAAACGGCTAATATCGCTTTGGCGCCACAATTTCTACCCTCTTTTATATAGTTTTTAATGTGTCCCTACACACGCGATGTACACTCAATCGAATCCGGCTTGACTAAAGTTAAATTTAACATTTCAACTTCTATCACCGCTTAAGCTGATGAAACGACGTCCGATTTTATTGGAAATTTATTATTTATAGACAGTTTGTTTAATTTGTTTCACATGCTGAAAATTGATCAATTATCTTATTTGAATAATAAAGTCTTTAATTAACGTAATGTTGTATGTGTTGTGTGGCTATCGTGTGGCGCCAGTAAAGCCTCTCGGACACGATAAGCAGTCAACATTTTAAACTTAGAAAAAGATTTATTCAGTTGACATTGTTTTAACAAATGTCTTATTCTTCAACAACAGACATATTTATAGCATTTTACCATAAAAACATGTTTAAATAAAACATGCTCAGAAAGAGACAAATCCTACCATTTATCTAACATTCATGAATTTTTTTAAATTCCACTAAATTCACGACCGTATTGATAACAAGTCTTAAAAGATACTAGCGTGTATAGTTATCGACTGGAAATGGTGAATTTTATATAAACGCCTAATTACTTTATAGTTGGGGTACATAAATAAAATTTTCCACTGCAAAATCTATGAATAGCATAGATGTGAAACTGTCTGCTTTTAAAGAAGTATTTTCTGCCTCTAGTATAAGCTGTCTAAATTATCTGCCTTCTATTCACAGAATTTACAGTATGTGCCCCATAAAGTAATTTGACTTTTCTTATAAGATTCACTACTTCCAGTCGACAAGCATAGTTGTATTGTTTATAGGGACGAACCCCCCTTGGTTTTACTACAGCAGTAACGAACTATGCTTTAAAATGAAAATATTTTCAGTTTTCAATATCAATAAACTTGGTAGGTTCGAAAGGCGAATTGAAATTTTTATAGCAAAAGAGAGAAATATTTAATTAATTATAAAACTCTTATTAACTCTATTATTTCGAACTGATTGTAAGACAAAATACTACCTTTATTAACATGATGTGAATCTGTAGCCTCTCTTAGTAATTATATCTTCACCCTGAAATCTGTGTTAATTGAGTCCGGATTTTTATTGTTAAAATGTCATTATCTTGATGATGCATTTGTGATGCACATTTGAAAATTGGAACAATCCTATTGATTATAAAGGACAAAATTTATTCGATAGAGAAGGTTTGAGTATTACTATAATGCTATAGACAATGATAACCCTATCAGACGTATATGTTGAAGAGAAATACAAAATAAGGATAGAAATGAGGGATAGTAACAGGCGCCGCGGCGCTACCTACCCTTGTCGCTTTTGTCGGGAATTTTGCTTCAGTAAGGGTTTCAGAACCAAACTGTAAAGGTTGTTTAATAAATTTCCTCTCTTCGTTTTTTCTCCTTCTTCATTTGGAAAAGTGAACGATATAATGCGATACGCTCAGTATGCATGAGCTGAATTTTACGTAAGCTATCAACTATTTTATTTATATTATAGCAAATATTTCAAAAAAAAATACACAAAAAATTAATATAATTAAAAATCGTTGATTTTTGCTTGATGAATAATTCATAAATTTATCGATCGAATAAATATTTAAATAACTAATTTTCGATTTTGACTGATGTGGCTTGATTTGGAATTAAACTTTTTTGATTAAGTTTCACAAGAGACATAAGCACTATGTTTGTAGTATTGCATAAAAAAAAGTTCAAAAGCTTGCTTGCAGTGTCACCCCATCCCCTGTTGTATTACTGTATGCTATTATTTCCCCTCCTTTTTTTCTCTTGCAAAAATTTTTATGTCTTGTTTTTCCACAATTCATTCACCCTCTTTTGTAAATATCCAGTAAATATAGATAGTAGCAGGGTGATAGATAATTTGTGTGGGTAGTTTTGTGTTGTTTTTGTTTCCTTTTGGATTGTTTATGAACCGTATTTAACATTTTCCAAGCGTTTGATTTATTTTCATATAGAAAACAAAATAATGTTTTTGAAGTTTGAAATAATAGAATCGAAATTTGTACGATCTGATAGTTCTTATTTATTATATGTTTAATCATTTGTTTTTACAATTATTGATTTGAATATGTTCTTATTGATTGTCGGTGAATATCCAACAATAAAATACAAACAAAACTATTATTTTAATAATTCTCTATAATTAAAGCCGATTTTTTTCTACCTATTTGTAAAATAAATTCAAGTTCTGTTACTGACAATAAGCAAAACATAATAAAAACATAATGTTATACGTATACTGCATATCAGATATGCGTACTCTGTTTTAATTATATATGAAAAAACAGCGAAAAAATATCTGTTACTTAGAGGGTAAGAATCATACAATAAGGAAATTATCGGAGGATATTTATTTACGATTATTCTACTATAAGTTCCCCTTTTACCTGTTAAGAACATTAAATTTTAAAACTACAATAAGTATCTAGTACAATCTTTTTCATGTAAATATGGTGCATTCGCTACATGATAAATTCGCTGTAATTCTTTCATTTGCTAATAAAATCAAATAATTTTTATAAAGAACTTGAAGGGGAACACATAGGCTATCTATTGGAGGTAAAAACGCCCTTCTACAATTTTTGAAAATAGAAGAAATTGACTTTTAAAGTTGCATCGTCAACTAAATACAAACAAAAATCCTTTGCGAAAAATCAAACATTTATGAATATTGGAAGGGGTAACTTACCTGTTTTGAGAATCTAGGCCAGGGGATTCCTTTCCCTGGGAACCATAAATTTAAAAAGCAAGGAACGGTGTAATAAAGTTTGAAGGACTAGTTTTATTTTTCAATGGGGAATTTTCAAAAAATATCACAAGTTGAAAATGAAATGAACAAGACAAAGATAGAGAAAAAATTGAATAACAGAAGCAGATGTTCTTTGTATTGAATTGATAAAATTGGACAGTTATTAAATTTTATTATACACCTTTTCCTTGCTTTTTAAAATTTACGGTTCTTAGGAAAAGGAATCCCCTGGCCTAGATTCTTAAAATAGGTCAGTCACCCCTTCCAATAGGGACAAGTTTTTAATTTTTTGTTGCACAGATTAATTTTTCAAAAAAAAGTTGACATCCATTTCTCCTATTTTCAAAAACTGTAGAAGGGCGTTTTTACCTCTAGCGGATAGATCAAGTGTTTTCCTTCAATTTGTTGTAAAAATTATTTGATGCAATTAATAAATGAAAGAATTACAGGGAATTTACTGCCATTCACCATATTTACATGAAAAAGACTGTATTTACCTGTATACCAAAATTAATCTAATTAAAGAATTTCACTTTCCTGTGTTGTACTTGTAAGTTAAATTATAATGGAATTTTTACGTTAAATTATCGTGAGGTGTAAGTATAATTAGATATTGTTAATCTAAATACAAGAGTTATTCGATTGACATTAGCGCCATTGTTTGAGAATACGAAGTAATAATTTAATTTTTCAAAGTAATCAGTGCTTGATTTTTTGTTTAGAAAAAAGCACGTTGCTGTAGTAACGACACTTTAAACTTAGAACAATTAATTTGCAAGCTTTTTATCGATTAGTAAATTTAGTTACATTTTATTTGCTTATAATTTTCCTAAAAATGTTAGTACGTCAATTAGCGGGCATTCTGTATAAGAAATTCAACAATTTGTATATGGAAATGGGGATAGGTTTATATTGATTTTCAATGATCACATAAAATTGATTTGTTTTGTTGTATTTTCCAGTTTACAGCTTGGGTGGATGCTGTCATATTTGTTTTTAGTCTCGAAAACGAATCATCTTTTAATGCCATCTATAATTACTATACAAAAATGTCAAGCTATCGAAATTCAGCTGAAATTCCTTTAATTCTAGTAGGTACTCAAGGTAAGGATTTTTTTCCCCTAGAATAAATAATCCGAAATGAAATTGAAAAGATTATTTATTAATAAAGTTGGATTTGAAATAAAATTTAAAATTGAAATTAAATCTGAACTTTCATAAGCTTCCTCTTTAATAGTAGTAGTAGTAGCACTAATAGTAGATTGCTTTCTGTTATAATTGAATTCGGACTAAACTAGATCAAATTCAATTTACTAAATCCAAGTACCTTTATAATGATGATTAACTGTAAGGGTTAATAACATCAAGGAAGTTGCTTGATGCTTTTTTTAATATTCTCTAACCCTTTGTTATGATTATTGTGTATGCATATAAATTAATTAATTTTAGATGCAATTAGTGAAAATAATCCACGTGTAATTGATGATACCCGTGCAAGGAAATTAGCCAACGACCTGAAGAGGTGTTCTTATTATGAGACATGCGCCACCTACGGCCTTAATGTAGAACGGGTCTTTCAAGACGGTGAGTAATCAACATTTACATGCAGATACACCTACAAGTATTTATACCTATTTCGTATCTTTTCTTTCTCGCATCACAACGGAATAAAATTTGTATTTGTACAAAACTTTACTATCTTTGCCGAAATATATCCATAAAAAAAAAACATGGAGGGTAATAACGTATAAGAGGGTGGACGAAATGAAAACATCTCTAAGGATACATTTTAGAGTATACAGGATGTTTTTTCTAAAGTGGTCAATTCTTATGAAAATCCTACTAGTTGGCGAGCAATTCGGAAAATATTTTAAGAATTTGTAGGGTAGTCAATGGAGAATATTTTAGCAAAATTAGAATTTCGTAGTTCATTTCGAAGTTGGTCAATAAACGATCGTTTTGGACAATGTCGCAATTTTCGAAAATAAGCGAAGCACGCAAAACGACTAACAATAAGAATGACTCGTAAACCCCCCCAAACAGTATTTTTTTTCGTTTTTCTCCATGGCATTCCGGAAAAAATGCAAATCATTTCCACCTGTTTCAGAATGCATTTGAGAAAAAC
>JAZBGW010001441.1:0-15529 GCA_037464815.1 Mylabris variabilis
CAACATATATGCGCAATGGCATACCAGTATTATTAATACCACGCTTGAACCCATTTAGACGATCTGCGCACTGAAGGTCACTGATCAACTCGTTTTGAGGCATGTCTAACAGTAATTGACCAAAATTAAAGAAAGTTTTACTCAATATTTTTCACTTTCTGTAGATTATATTATATTATTTTATCTACCATGCGTGCAGTAATACTTAAAATTCTACAGAGATAACCAATCAATTTATTTCATTTGAGCTAAAATCGAGTTGATGGAATATGCGAATTTATACATCTATAAAAATATAATTGTTCATATTATAATTTCTGAAATTTGAAGGTAACTTTACCTCTAATAAACGTGCTCTGTCAGCAATAAACAATTTGAAGGCAGCCATCATAACCAGCGGTTTTTGGGTTTTCATCATCATAAATTGTATATTTTGGTGAATGTTTATATTTTTGGTCGCATACCAATTAATATCATAGACAGTTTTACATAATTCTTCAGACTAGAAACAATATGTCTTTATTAAATAATTGCCAAACATTGAATAATGTCTTCGTACTATTTCAGTTAGTTCATGTGCCGGCCAATACATCAACAGTGTTGTCCACAAAATTCCCACCAGATAACCGACACATTTGACAAGTTGATCAATCGTTAAATTTTCGTTGGAAATTAAATAGAACTCAATACATGTCGTTGTTGAGCTCAATCCATATAGGATTAGAAACGCAAATGAGTAGATTGTGTTGATTTTTCGATGTAGACTGAAAATAAAGAATAAAAACAAGGAATAAATGATTAGAAGAATATGGATTTACTCCAAGAGAAAATTATGGTGTTCAGCACAAGACTTTATAATTTCCAAACATTTCTTCTCATCTCGTTCGTTTGTAATCTTTTCTAAATCAATTGATTTGAGTTTCTCAATAATCAAAACAAATTGTACTTTAATCTCTGTACAAAGAAGCATTATTAACGTTTCACTGGAAATTCCGATAAGAATTCGCGAAAGAAGTAACGCTTCAACAATGCCAATAATATAAAACCATGTTTGACTATTGTAAGGCACCCAACAAGGAAACGGTAATATTTCGACATCTTGTGCCATAATTGGATTTATTAGAATCGATGTGGTAGTCACAGTCACCATACATTGATAGAATATTGCGATACGTTTACTAATCGTTAAATTTCTCTCTTGATCATGACCGATAAATGACCAGAATTTATTACGTTGCTCGAAAATTTCCAAAATCAGTTTCATATGAGCCAAAAATATTAGATCCCGAACTAGTACCTATAAATTAATAATATTGATAATAAAATAACGATTGATACGTAAATTTCTATAAAAATTAAACTTGAACGTATGTTGCAAATGCTTCGTAAATTTCTGTAAGTTCCAAAATGTCCCCAGTCGAATTTATCAAATCCCATAAGATCATCAATTCCAAAATAAATAGTGCCGGTATAGCAAGGTACCAATTAAATAGACGTAGAAATAAATTATGACTTCCATACATTTTCATTGCGAACAATGGAATAGACAAATGGTCGACCGGTTGTGCCATGATTCCAATCAAAACTGACCGTGTAATTTAGTTGTGATAGTGCATCCACCATTTGTATTCTTTCTCGTTTCATCAATTATATAAATATAGGAAATCACACATTTGTTGAACATACAGGGTGTCGGATCTAAGTGTGGTCGTTTGTTATGAAACTTCTATTAGTTGATGAGCGGTTCGCAAAATATTTCAAAGATTTGTACAGTGGCGATTTAAAAAAAGAGACCACCTCTTGTGCGGCTGTGTAAAACAGGCTTACGAGGGCGGTCGTCAGAATGTATCAGAATCTTAACAGGTCAGAATTTGGGAAAAAAGATATTCAAGCAGAAGATGATGCCATTTTGGGTATTTACCTGAATAGAAAAAATACTTCCTACAAATTTGTTATGGCTGAAATTCTTTACAGTACCTCCCACCTACCCACATTCTCACCCTTACGAGAGAAATAACCTGACTCACACTAATGAAAATATGCGAAATTCTCGCTCAAGACTCGGTCTATTTTTTTGATCGCCACTGTACGTGGGACGACCCTGGAGACCAATTCAGCAGAATTAGAACTTCGTAGCTCATTTAGAAGTTTATCAAAAAAGCAATCGTTTTGGTCAATGTAGCAATGTTTAAAAATGAGCTGATCATACAAAACGACTAAGAATGACTCATAGGTCCTCTCAACATTGTTCTTCTGGTTTTACTCCATTGATTCTACGAAAAATAGGAATGTTGTGAGAATTCTCGAGTCATTTTAATTGTAAGTTAATTTAAGGACAAGCTGGAGTCCGGTCTCTATTCGATGGCTGAAAAATGATCGATTTCTCGCTTGTTTTCTGAGCTATTCAAACACTGTAACCAGCGTTGAATTGGGCGTTTCACGGTGCATACCGAGGAGTCTTCTATTTTGGAAAATTTCCACTAAGTTCCAAAGTGCAGACGAAAATGTCGGAGCATGTTAAATTCTTTTAAATCACGCTGTTTCTACAATTTTAAAGATAAAAAATCGTACAGCAGCTTGTTTGAAAGCTTATTCAAGGGCGGAGAGCAGACGGTTTCCAAAAAAAAAACAATTTGGAAAAATAGAAATAGTTAGAAAATTTTCTTTATTTTTTTTTTGATTTTCCCAAACCTATACGAAAAAAAAACAGGGTCCAATAGTTTTCGCTGCCATTCAGAATTTTGCCACGTTTTTCCAAAATAGAAAGCTTTAGAGCATGCACCATGAAATGCTCTATCCAACGCACGTCAATTTTTGACATTATCTTAAAAAATAAGCGAGTAATCGCTGTTTGAAAATTGACTGTTTTCGCACGCCGAATCGACAAATGTCTCCGGAATCCCCTTAAGTGTGTAGCAAATTTTCCAAAATCGTCACAAAAACAAGCGTTTTTTGACCAACTTCCAAATGAGCTACAGGGTTCGAATGTCGCTAAAACAGTCTTTAGGGACCCTTTATAAATATTTTTCAAATCGCTCGTTAACTAACAGGAACTTCATAGAATCGAACACATTTAGATGTGACATCCTGTATATTAGGGACTTTTATAATAATTATTACAAATTCAACTTTGTTTGTAGGGTGGATTTGTTTTGTTTACAACAAATGCAGCGAGTTGTTAGTTAGTGAAGTTTTCCGATTAAATTTTTAACGTATCTCTATTGAAACTCATGAGAATTGAGCATATGTCGAATTTCAATGAAACAATATTGAAACAAAGGAAATATTTTATTATATTTGCTGTAACTCGTACTATAAAATAATACAGTTGGTTGAGGAAGATGTAAAAGAGTAAAAGAAACAAACCAAAGAAATCGTTTTCATTACCGTTCTCGCAGTTAATTCGTGTTAAATTTACCCTTGGAACTAAGGTCTTTAATTTTAATAACTTAATAAGTTATTAAATTATTATTTATAATTTAATATGTAATCCAATATTGAAAAAATATATTTTATGGGACTTCAACTTTGAGAATTTGTTGTAATTTGCTTATTAATTGAAAATTTTGATGTTCTCTTGGTGATCAATGGAGCTGTGCTTGAAGTGTTCACCAACTAAACATAATTTTTCAGAAAAATGCCCAAACAGGTATTCCCCATTATTTCCTCTTTCTCCTTAAAAGTTATCGATGTGTTTTTAAAAATAATACGACTAAACACATTATTATCGTTAACTTGATATAGATCTTAAGATTAATTTGTTAACTTTATGAATGCTATAGTTTCAATTGAAGGCTATTGAAATGATTTTCTATTTCGCAAATAATTTATTTAAAATATTTCTACTTGTTACAATCTGTCAGCAGTACGTATTTGGATAAATGACCATTCCAACGGTAGCAAAATTTTCGTTGTCTTCGATTTCTTTTAAAAGCCCATGGTGGTACTAGAGCTATACCGCCTCCTGCTTCGGCCGTAGTTAAATCTTCATTTCTTCTATAATCGTTAATGTCCATTACAAGTACTGAAGATGATAGAAAAATAACGAGAAAAACACACATAAAATTATAGATCATTTTTTTAGTCATACGATACTTTACGAGTATAAAATAAACCTTAAACTACAGTTTATTGTTATGAGAGAATTTATATATAAATGTTTTGCTCACAACTTGTAAATTAATGTTAATTATTGCGAAAATTTTAGAAATTTACGGCTCCTTTATAATTTCTGTTGTTGTCTCATTATATTTGTCGATAATATTTAAAATAGCTGGTACAAGAAATTTCCCATTACCAAGGAACTTAATCACTGTCACATTCTCATTATTGTCCACTAAATTATCAAATTCTTGAATTGTTGCAACATTTTCAATCGTTAAAAATAACACAATCAATAGAACTAATTTTTGTAAATATTCCATTTTTGTTTAGAGACTATTATCCAAATGAATTGAAGAATGAACGTAAATAATTTCTTTAAATGAATTTCTATCCTATAAACTAATTGTTTAGATATTTATAAATTTTTGTTCAATGTCAACTGGCTAAATATGCGTGTAGTAGTAAATGTTCATCGAAAAGATTTGTAAATACAACAGTAAAATTGAAAGGACATTCTTGGATGTAACTTCCTGATTTTTTTTCATCTTGACGAGGTCACTTTAACATTCATTAATCAGATAAATACGAACATGTAGATATTGTCAATTAATTTTATTTGCCTTTAGAAATAAACTTTAAAATCTGTTTAATTAGAATATTTACAGATATTAATCCCAAACGTTGTCAATTCTTATAAAACTAAATATGATTAGGCAGGCGATCAGAAAAATGCTGCAAGGATTTACAGGAGGGCCTCTAGAGAATATTTTAGCAAAATTAGAACCTTGTAGCTCATTGGGAAGTTGGTCAAAAACGCTGCTTTCTGTCGATATCATGGTTTTCAATTTGTTTGTACTTATTTAAGTAAGTACCTAAATACAAACAAAATGCAATTGTATTATTGCGTAAATTCATTATCCGCATTCTTATCTAATGTAATGAATTAAATTTAGTTGGATGAATAGGATACACCGAATATTTTTGTAAAAATTCAACACGCTACCAGAATAGACAGCACGTGTCAGGTGTATATAAAAAATATAATGAAAGGGTGGAGTTGAAGCTTCTAATTGTTCAGAGTGCCTTATTTTCGATGTTATTTAAGGATATCTCATCTAAGCCGTGATGGGACAAATTAACTGATAACACATTCTCATACTATTTGTTTTTATGTTACATTCGTTTGTTTTCGAATTATTCATTTTTTTTTCGATTTTTCAGGATTCGAAAAGTGCTTTGTATCTCTTAAATCAATAAACATATTGGAAACATATTTATTGATTCTCATACTTACACAACTGATTTATTGACTTTTGAATTCACAATTTTTTATTGATTTCAAAGAAATACGGTTTGTTATAACTATTTACGTAGATATAAAACATAAGAGTAATTTTTTTGAAATCATATCCTACACGTAAAAATTAAAATATATTATCTTTTATATAAACATAGTGTTGTGGAATGATTAAAATTTTCATTTATCAAATAATTGTGTTACAACACTTTTTCTAATTTTTCTATTGATTTTTCAATAAAGTTCTTACATAAGATTAGTAGTTTTAATTTTTAAACATTACCGCCAAATAAATTATTGGTGGCGACATCTGTCCACCTAAATACGTTTACGAATAATCCGCCATGATTGTTGAACATTTTTCGATTTTGTATTAGGAATATAGAAGTCGGTTGGAGGTCTTGTATTACGGTCGAATGTCATTGCGCAGAATCGAGATAGAGCGATAACATTAGAGTATAGTAATCTAAATATATTAAGAAGCATTTTATATTTACTTGTATGCAATACACAATACACTACTCTTGCTTATAAAGTTGCCTATACTTATAACAATAGTTATTTATTAACCATTTTTAATATATTCTATGTTTAAAATCTACTTTTATCAACACTATTAGATCATTTCAATATTTTTACACCGTACTTCAATGTGTAAATTACGCAAAAATCTATTTACTCGACGAACAACTACAGTTAAATTCGGCCGACAAAATTATGACTTACGATATAACGATATAATCCTTGTAAAATAAACAGTTATTTTCTTTTTTTGCGTCGATGTTAGTGCTATTGTAACAACAATAAATGTGGTTTAATGTCGTCTGAAGCAATTTTTTAATGTTCCTTAACAGCAAGTGTAATTCACTGTTTTAAACATCCAATTTAAATCATTGTTATTCAAGGTGCTTAATTTTTGTTGCTTATTGTTAGTAGTATCACAGATAGTCCTTATAAGATTTAGAAATTCTTGACATATTTATTGCATGTATAAAAAGAAGGATAGTGCAAATGATTATTGTTGTACATAATTCATACTAATAATTATTGAAATAAAGTAACCGCCTGTCGAATAAATATGTTTGTAGGTAATTTATGTTCTAAGATATGACGTAAAAACCTCAAAAAGGTAGATTTTGAATATTGCAATTAATTATAGTTAAATACATAGACAACTTTGTACGCAGATATAGTGTATTGTGTGTTGCATACAAGTAAACGTAAAAATAAGTTAACCTTCTTCTATATTGTTATCGCTACGTTGCGCTTGCGCAGTATTTAGTTATCTTTTAATGTTATCGCTCAATCGCTATGGAAGACCTTCAACCGACTCCTACATTCCTAATACAAAATCAAAAATTTTCAACAATCATGGCGGATTATTCGTGTACGTAATTATTAAAACCAATTGAGTAGATGTCGCTACCAATAACTGATTTGGCGGTAATTTTTAAAAATAAAAACTACTAATTTTAGTACTTATACTAATTGTTAGTACGTCTTTTCTACCTACTTATTTATTGAATTTAGTGGAAATAATGCATTAATTGATAATTAAAACAAAATAATAACAATATGACAAATCATAAGTGACAATTGTTTCATAGCACTGCGAGTTTATTTTAGATAAGATTTTTCTTAATAATTATTACATTTTTAGAAATACCTATAACAAACTATACATATTTGGACTCAGAAAAATTAACGTAATTTTACTGAGCACATATCTAGTATAGTTGCTGTTAAAAAAAAAAACACAAGCTTGTGTTGTATTTCAAAAACCGTAAGACTTATTCATAATCGAACTTTATACATCAAATCTGCTTAAGAAACTGTATCTGTAATGCCAAAAATGTATTTAATTTTTTTTAAAAATGCACAATATATAAAGCATTTTTGAAATCCTGAAAAAGTGAAAAAAATTGAGTAACTCGAAAACAAATGAATGTAATGAAAATACAAGTAGGCCTTTCTAATAACCTTAAAAAAGTAGTACGGGAATGTGTTATCACTGTTATCAGTTAATTTGTTCTATTACTGCCAGCCCTGGTGAGAGGCGAGGGATGGGGTGGACACTTCCGGGGGCCTGTGCGGCCCGGCGGCCTCAAATTTACTTGTTATTATTACTTTTTCACTCGAGTAAAATTGTATTGGCTGTGGAAGCCCCTCTGGCAAATAGATTAGACTATGCAGAACATATTGATTTGTTTGCAAACAAAAAAAACAGAAAAGCTAGTTTGTAAAATTTGTAAATTTGTTCAGATGTTTACTTTTTTGTACTTTTATTAGTTAATACATTTTACACTGTTTAGTATTATAGTCATTTAGTTCTCCCTGATATTTCGGCTCGTGATTTGGGGGCCCGCTAATAAATATTGCCCGCGGTGCCCGCGTTCGCTCACGACTGATTACTGCTTACATGAGATATCCTTAAATACCATCGAAAATAAACCACCCTGTACATCTAAATATTCAGTATTTTTCTACAGAAGGGAAAAGACAATAATAATTAACTATGCTCTATTTTCATGCAACAAACACGTACAGCCTATCTCATCAATTTTAGAAAGATTCATATTTTTCAACATTTGTTCAATAATTTCATCATCCTCATCATCATCATCACTATCATTGGCAAGCTGCAAATCTACCAATTTATCAGTTTCATTTAATAATTGTTTCTCAAGTGTTTGGTTGGATACATCTTGACGAAATTTCGTAACTTTTTGTAATAAATCATCATAATCAGTTTTCTTAAACATATCTGTAATTTCTTGAATTTCATCATGTTTTTGTTGATCATCATCTTCATTATTTATATTAACACTTGAACAAATTTCAGTTGTTGGTAATTCATTGTTAGATGCAATAAATTCATTGACATTACAAAGAAATTTATCTAATGCAACATTTGTTGTTGGATCTTGTTTAAAATAATATGGTGGCGCTATTGGTGGTTGTACAGGTGGGTGATATTCGTACGGTTTTTCACCATCAAGCTAAACAAACAATACTTGATTATAATTTGCTTTTGAAATAACGTAAACTAAACCTGTAAAGGGTATGTAGCATCAGAATCGTACGCACTCAAATCACCACAAACTACAAATGGAATAATAACACGATTACTGCCGATTAAATGATCGAATCTTCTATTTGAAACATCTAAATATGGTGTGATTAATCGTGGATCGAAATCTTCCGGTGGTTGGTAATTACGGCAAACCACGAAAGCTTCTAAAATTTATACAAAAATTAAATTTGATTCGTATTGGTGGTACACAGCCAAAATCAAACCTATACTAGAATTTCTAGAACTCAATGGTTTTGCTATAACTACATCTTTGAATAACATCAATAATTGATTTGTTAATATATCAACATCTTTACCGCGGAAAATTTTCGCAATAAACGTACCACCAGACTTGAGAACATTACAAGTTATGTGTAAAGCACCTAGTAACAACTGTGCTTGAATATAAATATCGATCGAATGTAGACCAGTAACTAGAAATTTAAAGGAAAAGATATAATATATGAAATTAATTGTAAAATTTCATACCATCTGGAGCCCCATCACATACAACTAAATCAGCATGATCACCTTTAAAATGTTCAATTATCGCTTCAGCTGTTTTATACTCAGTTATATCGCCTTGTAACTGTATAACACCAGGTAATGGTGCCATTGGTTGTAAATCAACAGCAACAATCTTAACATTCTCATTTCTAGTTTGTGTCTCATTCGGTTTCTCAATAGAACTACTATCGTTATTATTGAACAATGAACAATTTGATCGAATGTCAATCTTTTCACCTAGATACAGTCGTCTGGATAAAACTTGACTCCAACTACCTGGCGCTGCACATAAGTCCACAACTTTTGTAACACCTGAAAATAACATTTTTATTAAAACAGAAAAAAAAATGGGTTAAGGTTTGAACAGAAACCTTGGAAAATATTAAATTTTTCGTCGATTTGAAGTAGTTTAAAGGCGCTACGGGCACGCCAGCCTTGTTCTTTAGCCTTACGATAGTAGATATCACGCTTGTCTTTAGAAAATTTTCCCATAATTGCGAAGTTTGATAAATTTAAGAAATTAATCACAAATTTTTATATTGACAATTTAGGTTATGTCGTTAACAGAGTTGCCAAAACAAAGAAAATAAATTCACCAGAGCTGATGTAGGAAAGTTGCCAGATTTACATCATTTTTCACCAGACATTTTTTTATCTTTAAGCGGGAAATTTAAAATACCATATAGGTACTCGCAAAAATTTGACAATAATCAATCAGAACACTGTGTTTTGAATCTCCTGCCTAAAGTTTGCGCCTCTCAAAAAACAGACCTTAAGATAATAGTAATTTAATAAAACACCAATAGAAAATTAAAACAAAAAAATTAAATCTCTTTAAATACCAAAGAGATATAAAAAATGATGTCTGATAATTTTTATTATAACAGTGGAATAAAAACTGATACTTCTCTGTAGAAATGAAACGCACATGATAGAAGTTTGATTAGTTTCTTAAAATCAAAAATGGAAAAACTTCAGAAATTCACCAGATTTGGCGGTTTTTGTAAAAGTTTTCACCAAATCACCAGTTATGGAGAAATTTCACCAAATCTGGCAACAATGGTCGTTAAATACTTTGAAACAAAGAGAATATAATACCAGTCACGGATACAATAGAAAAAGTAGGAAACACGAGCGCTAGCGCCACTAAGTTAATTGGGTCCAACTAACCTGAAAAAAATCCTTCTTGTACATGCTCAATAGATGGAGACATATGTTGTGCTTTGTTTCGTTGCATTGTTGCACAAACGCTTCTTATGATTATTATACTCCACTAACTTTTCTACACTCCATAAAGTCGACGAATTAGAAAATTTGCTGATATAGATAAATTTGGCATCCCTGCAACAATTGGTCAAAGATATAGCAGATTTGAATTTAAAAAAGAATGTACAATGTCCTAATCTGTGAAAAAAAATATAAATAATGCGAAAAATAAAAATAATACGGGCATTATTTATTGATACACAAAATCTGGCAGTGATTCAGATCAAAATACATTTTAATTATATACATTGAGAAATACATTGGAATGTTGGCAGAAATATACAGAGTGAAACAGATACATTGATTACAAAAAATGAAACGAAACTGGGAGAATGATGAATTTGAACTAAATTTCCTGATTAATTATATTATTTCACTGTTATCAATAATATAGAATCGAATATTTTTGTCTACACACTTACTAACAATCACAGAAATACTTTTTTTGTTGTTTTAAATTCTAATAAGTCAACTTGTAATATTTTCCTCTTAATTTTAATTTGAAACATAAGATTTTTTCAATTTGTTATAAAATAGGGTTTTTTCATCATTCGGAGAATGTCTTGGAGATTACAATGATTTGCCAGCAATCTTTATAAAACAGAGCACACCAATTTTTCACACATATCTTTAATTAACTAATGATAGATTTAATTTTTCTGTTATTTTTCCCTTCAAAATACACGTAAATTATAAAAAACATCGGCGAATTTTTACCTTCAAAATTTTCAATGATTATATACAAAAATGTCTTTGGTACAATCAAAAATTCATACAATAAAATCGTCAACATTTATATCAAATATAATAAAATCTTCCCCTGTAGTAAATAATTCTAATATTTCTAATAAATAAATATTTCTCGTGTTTTACAATTAAAACTCTTGTCTTTTTTGTTTTGTCTCTAATATTTTGTTTCTCTTATAGGAAAACGTCTTTGTACATAGAATTCAGCTTATTTGTATTTCTGTAGATAAATAGTAAATACCATTTATATATTTTATATACAAAATTTTACAGTTACATTTTATCTTTTTTAATTTAGAAGATTTTTTTACTGTTGTTGTATTAATAACTGTTCCAATTCATCGGCTGATCGTAATAGGAAAGCAGCCGATTCACGATAACCGGTTATCAATTGTCTAACAGCTGCCATTTCACCAGTACTCAATTTATGATTCAATAACGGCTTCTGTTTCATACTCAAATCTGTAGGACCTGTAAGCAATCAGATTAGGTCCTTTAACAACTCAACTAACAAACAATGAATATTAACCATTTGTCAAAAGACCGGTATTCGTTCCAAATGGTGTGGCACCAGGAAACAACGGATATGGACCAGTCCTTTGGAAGGCTTGTGAGAAATTCGGTCGATACATTGCCGTTGGTGCCGATCCGGCAGTACTTGATATACCAATACCGTTCATTGCTGTTGCACCAAGAGCTGCAGCATTTGATACTCTATAAATTATAAAACAGAAATTCATTATTATGTAAATTAATGAGATGATTGAAATTACGCCATAGCGGTTGTTTTCAAGTCTGGCGTCAATGAGAGGCCCCCTTTCGAAACGGAATTCGGTGTCGTTGATGGTGTTGTTGATGATGGGAACGCCGTCGAAACAGCATCAACTTCAATTTTGACTGGTGTATTATTGGAAAAATCCAAGCCTCGATTTATTGGTGCTGATGTATCGATCGGCTAAACGATTATATATAAAAAAACAGCATTAAAATCGTTTTTGAATAATGTCGAGTTATATTAGATTTACTTGAGTTCCTGGCAAAACTGGCATTGGTTGACTAACAGGTTCTAGTCCGAGACGCATTCTTTTCGCATTATGACTTTCATTCTCACAAGCAGTTGCTAGAATTTGTTCAGCTTGTACTGAGGTCAAATGGGCAGGAGTTGGTCGTGTCTGCTAGTGAAAAAATATAAACAATAAAAAGAATTTCTTTTACCAGTTCAATTATTACTAACCGCATCCCATGGTGAATTTGGATCCCGGGCACGCTTATTCCTCCGACACGATTTCAAATAAGTCCGAATTCGTTTCCTGGCCCTTTCAGCGAATTCAGGAAATTGCCGTGTACACGAATCGATAATAGCTTGGATTTTTTCTTTCGGTTGTTTACTAATCGGCACCATACGATCCAAATTTTCATCGACAAAAAGTCGAACAAACATCTAAAAATTGATCGATAATTATTAAGATGCTAGAGACGAGAAAAAAAAACACTTTAATATGATAGAAGAAAGAAATTACATTAAAAGCTTTCAGCCGTTCAGGGTCGTGAGTTTGCGTATCAATCTTGTCATCGCTCTCATCGTCATCATCATCCTCGTCTTCTTTGTTACCACTGGAACTAGTTTCATCATGAGCTGACCCTGTATCGGCATTGACTGGACTCTGAAATGCGATAAATGTAATGAAAATTTTAACCAAATCAAGATAATAATAACACGCACACGTGTTCAATAAATACAAAAAAGAAGTAATACGCCAAATGAACATGACGATGTTAATTTTTTCCCCCACATATAAATTCTTTTGTTTACTTTTTTTCTAAATACAGTAAGGAATTTGTGTCTTTTATAAAACAAATTACTCACAGATTGATCTCGGGTGGTTGGCGGTGTGGCTTTCCCTTTAGCCAGTCCTAAAGCTGAATGATATTGTGCCCATAATCCTGCCATTTCTTCACCACCTGGTACTGACGATAAATCCGGAATGTCACCATTACGATTACCTGCGCCAATTTTTTTTTTGTATAAAATTTTAACGATTTTCGAACTGATTAAAATTGAAGAAATTCAAGAAAATTGTATGAAATGAGCTATAATTGTTGAAATTTTCTTGTTACAGTTTTTGAAAAATTTCAATAATCATTTAGAAATAATAATATAAACAAAAAAGGTGTGTATTTTTTTAAATTACGTTTTTGTATGTGTGTATTAGTGTTACCTTGGGACTGATTATGGTAGTTCCACGCCAAGAGCATCAACTTGAGTTTGTCGCCGTCTTTCATAGCCCCAGTTCCTGCACATATAGCCAATGAGAGCACGATTAACAGGGCCGGATTACACTTTCATTACAGATAAATCAATTATTTATGGTAATTTTCACCAAAATTGATTTATCGTATCAAGTGCCGCACCAAGCCCGTTTTATTCATTTATTTATTTGTAAAATTCAACAAATTATAAGCGTGTGAATTTTGCCCTGAGACAAGAAAAGACACAAGGTAAGTGATTGTATGACTATGTGTTATCGCACAAAAATCAATTTCTTATTCTTGAATCAAAACAAACATAAATTATACGAAAGAAAAAAATAAATAAATTAATAAAATATTGATGAGAGTTTAGTGAAAGGAGAAAGACTACGATGATATGTTCGATTGGGATATGCAAATGTATTCTCAACTTACCAGAAGAAAAATGTTCCTCTTCATTGGTTTCTGAAGATTCCGGTGTAGAAAGGTTCTCCTATAACAGAACCAAAGAAAAAATATGAAATCAAACAAGTAAGAGGTTGTATCACTATTAAAACGTATAAATACATTATAAATGCGATGATATTCCGTGCCTCTTCAAGCATTTCGCATGTGTTCACAATAAAAACACAAAACTTCCACACGCAATTATTATAAAAACAAAAATACTATACAAGACTTTTAACAATTATAAATTTAAATTGTACGATAAACGGCCAGGCATCACGGATAATTAACTATAAATACAGACAATGTGGAAAGTGTAGATGGCAATTTTTCGATTATTACTTTATTATTAAAAAAAAATAATCTTACCACTGAAATTTCAATAAAATTGAAACAATACCACCTGTGTTTTATGTATTGTAGTCCTCGTCCAAATGCGATTCTTAACAATAGTTTCTCGTTTGGGTTAGTAGTTTGAAGCGTGCAAAATAAAAACGAAACGAAGACACAAAAACAAAAAAAAAAGCAGAAAATTAGTATAAATGTTAGTAAAACTTAAAAAACAAATACAAAGTAATAAACGGCAGAGGGAATAGGAGACATTTGGAGTACTAACAGGAACAGGGCGTGGCAGGGCGCCCTCCTGGTACTATAAAATCCGTTGGTATTTTAGTATGTGCCGCTAAACTTTAATATACAGGATGTCCCGTAAGTCGCGCATTTCCTCCTAAGCGGCAGACAGGGGATGAAAATCTAAGACGAAAAGTCCTATATCATTTTGTTATCTGACACACAGTTAATTACTAATTAATCAAACTAAATAGCCAATCAGGTACTCTTTTAGTTTGAACGGCTGTCGCGCCAGCCTGCTAATTGGTCCGCTTCCCACGTTCCACCGTCAAGACTCTTTCCTTCTCTCCTTTTATTGCTGTAGCGAGCTCTTGATTGGTTACATGATTTAATTAATAACTAATTACCTGTGTGTCAGATAACAAAATGATATAGGACTTTTCGTCTCAGAATTTCATCACCTATCTGCTCCTTAGGATGAAATGCGTGACTTACGGGACACCCTGTATAGAGTCTTTTAGCTATCTATGGAGGTAGCAATTATTGTCCAGAATATAATAATACACAATTCCCAATGACTTTTAATGTACAGTCTTTAAAAAAAAAAATGGTTAATTCTTATGAAACTCCTACTAGCAGGTGAACGATTCGAAAAATATTTCAAGGATTTGTAGGGGGAGTCCTGAGGACCGTTTTAGCAAAGTAGGACCTCGTAGCTTGTTTAGAAGTTGACCAGAAAATGATTGTATTGGACAATGTCGCAATTTTTAAAAACTAGCAAAGCACATAATAAACGAGGAGGACTATCTTACAAATTGTTTAAAAATTTTTGGAATCACTAATCGGAGTTTCATAAGAATTGACCACATTTAAAACTGACAACCTATATACAGGCCGTTTTTTGTAAAAGTGGCCCATTCTTATGAAACTTCTATGAGTTAGCTAGGTATTTATAGGAGGGTGTCTAGAGATCATTTTAACAAAATTAGAACCTTGGAAGTTGGTTGAAAGACGCTCGTTTCTGACAATGTCACAATTTTCAAAAACGAACAGACCACGCAAAACGACTAAGAATGACAGGATCTTAAAGCCGCAAGTACACGGCGCGAGTTTACAAGCAGCTCGTAAACTAGTCCAGTGTACTCGATGCACTCGCTCCGTTAGCTTAAAAACGCTCTCGTAAAGCCTCAAGTACACGGTGCGAGTTTACAGGCTACAAGCCGGCGCTAGTAGTCGAGTACACACAAAATTTCCCACTAGCTCAGTAG
>JAZBGW010001442.1:0-15513 GCA_037464815.1 Mylabris variabilis
CGGCTTTTTATTGGACGGTTTTCCACGTACTGTTGTTCAAGCTGAAAAAGTATATTATAACATTGCTAAAACTTATATTATAAATACTCGTTTTTAGTTGGATCAATTATTAGAGAAACGCCACACAAGTTTAGATGCTGTTATCGAATTTGGTATTGACGACAGTCTATTAGTACGTCGTATTACTGGGCGTTTAATACATCCAAGCAGTGGTAGATCATACCATGAAGAATTCCATCCACCGAAAAAACCAATGACTGATGATATTACTGGCGAACCATTGATACGACGATCCGATGATAATGTCGATGCACTAAAGAAACGCTTACAATCATATCATACACAAACACGTCCACTTATTGATTATTATCAATTGCGCGGTATCCACCACCGTATTGATGCAGCCAAAGCTGCATCAGATGTGTTCAATTCAATTGATAAGATTTTCTTAAACGCCCGTAAAGATAAAGTGTATAGAATTTAATATCAAAACAAGCTGTATCGAAATTATACAATAAAAGAGTATTTTTTCTAACACATTCAATGTAGATATTCAGTCACACATTATTAGAGGGAAGGTTGGAAGATATTGCGTTATTCTTAGTCAAAATATTAAAAATAAAATTAGAACAATTTCAAATTATTTGGCAAGGTTTCATGAATTCTTACAATATGGTGTTTAGTGGTCTTTCGCGTTTTTATTCTACACCTGTTTTTCATTTTTTTTTTTTAATTAATAGTTAATTCGAAGACTACTGGAATAAAAATGTATAATTGGGAGAATAAAAATATTTGAACAAAACATTGTTTATTTTAACAGATTCATTTAGGTGAATGACACAACAAACAAGCCTTTTGAAACGTCATATAATTTTCAAGTGCTGGGTGATGGCAAATTGAACAAACCCACATTTGACTATCGTCAATTATTGGTCGTCCGGTACCAACGCATGTTGGAAATTGTACATTACACTTCATGCATAATGTATACCTTGAAACAATATTAAATATTTTCTACAAATACCGGGCGTTTCTTCTAAATGTGGTCGATTCTTATGAAACTCCCATTAATTGGCGAGCGATCCAAAAAATATTTCAAGGATTTACAGGAGGGTGTCTAGAGATCAGTTTAGCAAAATTAGAACCTCGTACCTCATTTGTAAGTTAATCAAAAATTACTCGTTTTAGACAATGTTGCAATTTTGAAAAACAAACTAAACACGCAAAACGACTGTAAGTGGCTCGGAGACCCTGCCAACATTAATTTTTTTTTCGTTTTTCTCCATTGCATTCTAGAAAAAATACCAAACTGTTCCAAAAAAAAAATGAAAATAATAATGTTGAGAGGACCCTCGAGTCATTCTAAATCACTTTACGCCTTTGACTAGTTGTTGAAAATCGCGATATCCTTAAAAACGAGCGATCTTTGACCAACTTACAAATGAGCTACGAGACTCCAATTTTGCTAAAATGGTCTCCAGTTATCCTCTTATAAATCCTTGAAATATTTTTCGAATCGCTCGCCAACTAATAGGAGTTCCATAAGAATTGACCACATTTAGAAGAAACACCCTGTATAATAAACTACATACCAATCACACAGTAGAGTATCACAATTCGAACACTTAACTTTTGTTTGTTTAACATCTTTAGGTTCATTTTTTGAGAATATTTCCCAAGATAATTTTACGTAAGAATTTCTCAACGATTCAGATATCTAAAAATTGATAATTTTTTTTTATAAAAGATCAAATGTTTATCAACTTACATTTGTTAACGATTTTAATTTAATAAAAGCTCGCGAGCAAACACTAAACGATCTATCGAGATACGCCGCCAAAGCTAATAACGAATAAATCTTATTTGATGGAATGTACTGTTCATAATCTTGAAGTTTGTACGCTGTACATAATGCATCATGTAATTTTCCACTATAGATTTGTTCTTGTGCTAGCATGAAATAATGGTAAGCTTCTGCACCTTTCCAGGCATTTTCAAAGATCATCGGATCAGATATCCCCCATTCAGCTACCATAAAAACAAAAAAAAAAAATAATATTTAATTGACTAATTAATGATATATAAATACTTGGATTAGGATTCTTTTTATGAATTTGTAATAAACGAGCTGCAAAGACGTAATATTTCTTAATTGTCAGTAAATTATTCGATGTTTTTTGGACTTCTTTATCAGCAAGCTACAATTTTATTTTCGTAAATTAAAATGTAATATCTTAAATATTATATTACCTGGAAAGCATAAGCGGCCGCGTGTAAGTGGAAATTCGCTTTTATATTGATATCAATTGCTGTTAATAACGAGTTTTGTTCAACGAGATGTGTTGTGTATTTAGTGAATAATTCACCAATTTTTGTTATATTGTATTTTTTCGCCATTTCAATAGCCGTATCCCATCTATTATGTAAAATACACAAATCAATAGCTGCATTTATATCACCAAACTAGAAAATATCTCTATTTTAAAAATGTTATTGTTATGATTACAATATTACTTTAGCATAAGCTTGAACAGCTTCAGATATGACAGCATTTGCAGCAAACATATCGCCAATCTTTTCTAATAACGGATCACCTTCAGGTAACATATGGATAAAACCTTCTAATTTTTTAAAATCCTCCATTTTGCATAAACACTCAATGACTTCAGCTTGATTTCCAGCCATTTCATAATATTCAACAGCCGTTGTCCAATTATTAGCATGAACAAAATAATCAGCCGTTGAATTATAAGCATTCCTCAACATAGAATCTGGAGCAGATGTGCCATTTTTTAAAATTTGTATAACCCGAAACCAATCGCCCAATGTCTGTCTTAAATGTAACGCTAAATCACTAAAAAAAGTCTTTCATTTTGTTGTTCTTAAGAAAAAATAAATAAATAAACCTTCTATCAGCTTCCATGTAAATCTTTTCAGCTTCATCGAAATTTTTAAAATACGTTGCAATACGAGCTTTACGTATTTGTTCCGAATTGATATCTTTTAATTTTTTAACAAATAAAACACGTGAATAATCTCGTGATCTAACAAAAGCTGATTCTGCTACTGCTAAATTCATCTCTTTTAAAGCTGCTTCGGCCAATAGTCGCCTAAAAGTAGTAAGAAATTTAAAGTAATTACATTTGCAATAGAATTTGTCGAAATCTATGGATTTCGAACACTCTTTTTAATGCCAACAAGATGATTAGCAATTTCAATGAAAGGCAACAATGTTTTTTTGTAATCTATAAATGAGAACTAACCATAATCTCGGATGTGGATTTTCTTCGATGAACTGCGAAGCTTCATTTATACCAACTTTCTCTAGTAACTGGCGTGTATCGCGTAAGCTTTTCACTTCTAATTTGATTAAATGATCTTTATTGTTGGGCCTTTCGGGTGATTCCATTATTTCATCCAATAGTACCGCTTGTATTTCCAAATCCTATAATAAATCTAAGTTTCAATACTCTTTAAAAATTAAAAAAATAAACATCACGTTGAAGCTACAAATGTATCCAGAACTAGCGACCGGTTCTTCTGGATGTACTCCTTTAAAAATATACATTCGTGTTTTCTCCATAATTGCCAGTAATTGTGGATTATCAGAAGCCCAACACATAGCCCATACATCTTTACGCTCCAATTTATTACCATCTGTGTTTGTTGTAGGACGTCCTACACCTTCGGATATATCGATAACAGTCATAACGCCGGCTACATCTATTACAGATAAACGACTAAAAACAAAATTTTTAATTAATTGTTATCAAAATTAATAAATCACCTATAGTCGTCGCCAAATAACTTTAATCTTCGGTCGCCATTATGAAACCTATGAACTAACTTAAGGCGAAAATTTATAAGTATGCATTTGACTAATGTAGTATTGTTCTCTTTTGGCTTTCGCGTTCAAAATATTTGACAAATTAATTACAAATTGTTTTCCAGGCATTTGCCAGATAATAGTAAAAAAACCGTAGCTCAAAATCAAGTAAAACTTTCAAAAACTCCAATACTTTGACAAATCTACTTCCGTGTTCATTTTTAAAACTACGGAGAAAGCGACAAGAGAACGTTTACCTATCTTTGTTCTGTGCAACGTATTAAAAAGGGATGACCGCTTAACGCGTAGGGAGCCATGAATCGTTATCTCAAGACAGCAGTTTTTATTGGAATCTTTGTCTAACTGCTTAAATTTATAATGTAATGTCTTTTAAATGACAATTATTAGTTCACTCGTTAGTCTTTGAAGATCAAATTTATTTGGCAATGACTATATATTCTTTTTCTAACTTACGTTGAATTACAATTTATTGCAATTTTATGTGGTCGACTAGAAATTTTATAACGATTTGTTAATACAAGATGTGGCAATGCGTAATATTGTAAAACACCAGATTCACGTCCAATTATTAGACAACGATCAGAACACGATATACAACAAGCTGGATCAAGGGAATTGTGTGTATCAACTGGTAATTTATCAGAATTATCTAAATCTTGTATAACTTCAACAGCTCCGGTTGGAGTATCATCAATATGATACATCTTACATTTGATTCTATTGCCTTTAATCTCAAATTTATTATTATTATTTTTATAATTTATGAAAATATTAACCTGAAACTGTAGAAGCCTTAGGTGTTCGATATTGCCATACAATAAAGTTATTTTTAGACGTCGCCACAACGTGTGTTGAATTCATAGTTACAGCAATTGTCTCAATATCAACATATTTACCTATAATTTAAGATTTTAATGAAAATCATAAATAAAATTGGCAACTTTACCGTCTACGGGTGTCCCTAAAGTATTGCACAAAAGTAGCCCATACCGTCCTGGAGCATCATCAGATTCAGATCTAGTTACTAAAACGCAATGATCACCATAACCGGCTAATGCTAATAAAACTGGTACACTTAAAGTGTGACACTATAATATTTAAATTTAATTTAATTTAATTAATATTTAAATAATATTATAATTTACTTGATTATTACTTGTATCCCAAAAAGAGATACAAATTCCCGGTTTTTGTGGTCGACAAGATGTATAAACAACTGTTTTTTTAAAGTAGCACCATTTATAATCTGGACGGATATTTGCAAAATACACAAATGAATCAACAGCTAATGCTACACGTAATGAACCACCTTCCCAAACGCAACATGATATCGCATTGCCTGGCACTTTCAGTGTACGTAAATGCTAAATTTATTTTTTTAAACGAATAAAGCTATTAATTAATAATATTAATCTTACTTCCCCGAAAGGATTGTAGAATTGGACCAAATTGACGTCTTTATCTTCTGCATATTGACGACCGGCTATTGCTAATAGAGATCCGTTATGATTCCAGCTACAATGAACAGCAGTCATGCGTGTATTTATTACAACAGGATCTGGAATTTATCGTTATTATTCATTCTAGTTCTAGTGTTTTTTTAAAATAGTAGAACAATACTCGTATCGCTTTCGTTGCGCATAATTTGGGCACGTCCGTTTTCATAACATATCGCTAAATTTGGACAAAGTGCATGCATATAACCATTTCGGCCATTATACCAATCCAAACCAACAACTGGAACACTATCGTATGATTCTAAACATAAAATCTCTATCGACATCTAAAACAATATAAATCAATTATTATTGGATATTCTCAATTTAGAATTATTGAAATTACAATAAAATTGCCTTGATTATCATATAAATGAACTTGTCCATTTTTTAAACTGAATAATAATAGTTTACCATCAGGTGACCATTGTACACCCGATAAGTGTACATTCTTCAATTCTTTTCCCCAAATACGATTACCATCTACTGAACCGACAATAACAGCACCATCTTCGTAGATTATGCAAATTTTTAAGCCATCCAAACTCCATGCCATACCAACAACTGTTGATTTTTTACGATTATTTATCATTTCCTCATACCAAGCACCCTAAATTGTATTATATAATTAAATAATTATTTTTAAATATTACTATTACTAACTTTATACATCATCCAAACGATAATGACACCGTTTTGATCGCTTGTTGTTAATTTTTTATGAGTTTCATTCCATACTAAAACTTGAATACTTTCGGTATGACCTTCTAGTGTTTGATTCATTGATAAATTACTAGATGCAGCCAAACCTCGAGCTTTTGGAGCATTATCATTTTCGTTACCTAAATTAAATTAATTAATTTCTAGAATTATTATCAATATTTTAATTTACCAGAATCAAGTTTTAGAACTTTAAGTAAACCATTTTCACCACCTACAGCAATATAACCATCTTCTTTATTCCATGCAAGTGCATTTATTTTTGTATTATTTGGTATAGCAATCTAAAATAAAATAAATTGATAAGATGAGGAAATAAATTTTCAGAAAAAAATCACCTTTTTACTCAAATAAATAAACATTTTTACAATTTTCTTTTGAGTATAATTATTAGTATGCCGGTTGTATTCACGTTGCCATGGTAGTAAACAAAGAAGTAATAGTTTTATGTTTGGTTAATAGATGGCGACATTTTACAGGAACCTATAGCACAGAATATTTATTTGTATACAACACAACGTCGTTGAATGAATAATATATTATTCATTCAACGCTGCACACATTGGTCCCAACGTTGGCTCATGTTGGACGAGCAATTTTGTTTTAGCGTCCAGAGTATTAAACGCTCAGGCATGCAGGGCATGCTACACTTAATTCCGCAGATTTGGGCACAAATCGGTAGATCTACCAAAAAATTGGTAGAGTTGGCATTACTGCAGATGGCATCTATGGTAGAAAATTTGAATTTTTATTCTAACTTGAAAATAATATCTTTGAGTTATCTTATAAATTCTGTTTTTTTTTTTGGTTCTTTACAATTATCATAAAATCGTAAATTCAACACAATCATCACAGATGACAAATAAAACCTCAGAGCAATTTCTTAATTATTTATTGTGATAAAATACCAACTCTTTTTTCAACGTACGAATTCTCTGTTCTAATGTCGATTCATTATTTACACTCTCTGAAATCTGTATAATTGAATTATTCTCCGATTTATTATCCAATTCATTTCTCAAACGTTCCATTAATCGATCAACATCCTCTTTAGATGGTGCAGTGAATCGTTGAAATTCAAAATTGTCGATAAAATCATCGATAAATTTCTGATTCTTTTCAATATTACTTGTTGATGGAGGCGGTTCTAATTCAAAACGAAATAGTTTTAGTTTAAAATTTTCTAGAAATTTCCTAGTTAATGGATAATCATAATCATCACTAGTATAAGATTTATCAATTGTTTTAGTATCATCAAAACTTGAAACAAGTTCAACTGGACAATCATCAATATAAACATGATCGACTTTATCTTTATATTCATTATTATTATTATGATTGGAGAATTTATTTAAAACAAATGTATTAATGATATTTTGAAAAAGACAATTCTCTGTTGTATCATTGATATCATAATTATCATCAATATTCAATTGTGTATAACTTGTACTTGGTAGTGTAATTTCAATTTCTTGTAATTTATTTATCGATGTTGTTTTATTAATTGAAATTGAAGGTTCCGATAATGGAATTGTAACTGTTGCATCAATCAATTGTTGGGTATTATCAATAAATGTAAATGAAAAATTGCAATTTTTAAGAATTCAGTCAACTAAATATAAAGATATTTTTCTTTTTTGAAAAATTGATCTTCCTGGTTCGTGTCGTTGTCCAAATTTGATTTTTTGGTTTTATTTTATCTTCTTGTTTTGATAAAAAAGCTGTTTAGCGTGGAGAACAGCCGGAGGTTTTAATTTTTATTATTATTATTAATCTTTCGAGTAGTAGTAGTAGTGTTGTTCTGGAAAGTTGAGAGAACTTATTTTCGATCGAGCTTGATCATATCAATTTTGATTTTAAACAAACAATATTGCCTTTTATTATGATTATTAATATTTTAATTGCTGTAATAATTTTGTGGTGTTATGTTCACTACACGTCCACCTGTATTCGGTCGCCCCTTCCTTTTTTCAATTCCCTTTTGCAGCGTGGACTTGCAACTGGTTCGTCTTGCGGAGCGAGATTTTACAGCTCAAATTGGTAAGTCACCACGGTCCAGCTTTAATTACGAGATTCCTTTGGGCTCATATCCCAAAACCCGGATATCGTTTCAAACACAGGTTATTTTATTTTTATCGTAATAATTTATGAACGCTACTAGAATAAATAATGCTTATCTAAACGAACGTGTTCAGCGATTTTGTGCCTGTAGACTAATAGTCTAGGATTGTAGGAATTTTTAATGGGGTCCATTGTAGACTGTTCTAAACGATTTGACTAAAAGAAAACACCTACATATAATTATAATAAAAAGAATCTAATATTAATTATTTAATTAACCAATATAGGGAATTTAACATCGAATGAAAAGCAAATCACTATTAAAAAAAGTTTGATTTATAATTATTCTATACAATTTCTTTTTAAAAAGAGTTTTTTAAATATTATTGATAATACTGTATTATCAATAATATTATACATATTGGTATACCATGTAACCATTTTTTATAAATATTACAAAGGTATAAAACTGGAATACCAAGCTAAAATTTGGCACCTGCGACATTAACTTGAAAATAAATTAAATTTAAAAAAAAAATGAAAAAATTTCATAATGAACATTTATTGGAAAAATTACTGTAATTAAAAATCTTACAAATTTTCACTTATTTGCTCTTTAAAAAATAGGAAAATAATACAAACTGAGTATACAAAATAATTTTTAAATTTTTATAACGATAAACAGAAAAACCTTAAAATGAAAAGTTTAAACAATACTTCATAAATCTTAATATCAAGAGTTTATAAATATTAGCAAAAAATTGCTCCACTTTTAAAGGGATTTGCACTAAATATGAACAACTTAAAAAAACCGCATATAATTTGTTAAAGTTAATTTCACCAACAAAAGTTACGCTAATTTGCATGAAAAGATCATGCACAAAACACTGTATTTAATAAAACTTATTGCAGTTCCAAAGAAATAATTTAAATATATTTATATGTATATAATATATATTTTTTGTACAGATGCACTTATTCTTTGAAATTGTTTTTTTCTACATCTGTACTGATATTAAATACCTATTTTTGGTTTATTTACAACGACAAACTGCACATGTAATTGTTATTTTGAATAGTTTACATATACAGGGAAAATTTACAATAAGAGGTACTAAAAGATTGCAAATGTAGCAATTACTATACAAATAGTAATATACTTTTTTTTAAATTTACTTTTAATAACAGAGTTCATCATGATGCTACAACAACACCAGCTTTTCAATATAAATTTGTACTAAAGTGCAACCACTGGATAGCTCGACTAGTTCAAACAGAAACAACTAACAATACATTATTGGATTTTATTAAATACCATACTATACACGTGTGCACTATCTTTTCTTATTTAGGAAGGCCTTCTTGTGCGGTGGTGCCGGTGTTTGAGATCTTGATGCTGGTCGTTTACGTGATGTTCCAGTATCTTGTGATGCACCATTACAACAAGAACACAATTTTTTAACACTTCGTCTAGCACCTCTACCACTTGGTGAACATACCATATCATCGTCACAATTTAATTCTTCAGAACTACCATCATCTTTTAATAAATCATTTTTAGGTATTGCAATTTTGATTGATTTATAATTATTACCACCATCACTTAAATCATCATCACAACTAGTACTATGACTATGTTTATTACTACATGATTCTGGACTACGACTTGAACTTTTTATCATTTCTGTACTACCAGTTGTATCTTCTGAACTTGATGCATCAACAGTATTCCATGTTTCAGCTGTTTGTTTATTTTTCGCAATTTTACGTTTATTTGTATACTTAAATTTGTACTTATTTATTGTTGCTGTTGTTGTTATTGTATCGTTGTATGAATCACATGGTAATGGTGAATTTAATGTTACATCAGACATGGTTGTGCAAGTTTGTAACAATGTAGTATCTTCACATGAAGAACCATTACTAGCATTACTTTGACCATTTGTTAATTGTGGATTTGCAACAAATTCTAATTCATTACCAGTTGATTGATATCCAACAGATTCAAATAAAAAATCAGTCCTTAATGTACTTGAATTATCGTCATCACTGAATAATGTCATTGATGATTTATTAACATCTTTTATTTCGTGTGATGTTCTCTTAACTAAGTCTTGAGATGATTGATCAAATGATGGTGAATGATTTGCATCAAATAATATATCAGCTTCTGGAAATAAATCACTAGTACTTGGTTCATCAACGCCTAAATCTTCACATTCTTCCGATAATGATTTTTGTAAACGTAATTCTCGTTCTAGAGCTGCTTGTTTACGTTGTAATTGATGTAATTCACGGTCCATACTACGTTGTGGATTTTGTGTTTTACGATTTTTATTGGAATAATACGATGAATCTCCTTGGAAATGTTTTTGTTCAGTATTCTGCTAAAATAAGTTATTCAAGAGATATTAATTTAAGAATATCTAATAATTGAAAACAAAAAAAAACAATACAAATTAGAAATAATAATAATAATAATAAACATTATACAACTTACTTTTTCTCCATTATGTATGAATTCTTCTTTAATTGTACCATCGTTATTATTTTCATTATTTTCCACTGGTTTTCTATGTCTAGGTGGTGTGTGCGATAACATCGGTCCATTTGATGTACAAGCAGCTACCAAAACAGATTGAACTCTTTCTAAATTCTTCGGTGTATCATCTATAAAAACAAATTTAAGTTTTTAAGTATAACTGGGGGCCAAAAAGAATACTTTTGTTAGTTTCGATGTCTAAATTGAGAGAGATAGAATTGGGCGCATTTGATGTTGTATCTTCAACAACGTCCTCTTTAACACATGGTGTTTGGGCTATTACCGGTGTAGCAATTGGTGTTGTTACAATTGATTTTTGATAATTATGGTAATTTTTATCAGTTGAATTATCGGAATTATTAATAATTGTTTCTTCTAATTCAATATTGCCAACAGTACTTGTTATTGTACTTGAACTACTATCTGGAATTATTGATTCTGTTGATGAAGTTTGATTATCTCTTGGTTGCGCTATTGTTAAAAGTAATTCGGTATTAACACGATCAGTTTCATCTAATTTTTTAAGTGTTATTGGTTGTCCTAATGTGACAGCAGTTAAATTATGAGAATTTTGTGGTAATATCACTTGCTGCTGACCACTAACGCCAGATAAATTTTGTGATGTTATACCAGATATCGGTTGTATTGTTGAATATTTAACAGTTGGTACGCCTGTTTTACGATTTTGATTTAAAAAACTTTGAAATAATAACATATTTGGTCCAGATCTAGCTGGTACAGTTGCTAATATTTTACTACCACCAGATACAACAGCAATTTGTTGTCCACCTTTTACCATAGATACTGGCATTATATAATTACCAGGTACTAATACAGCTGTATTTGGCATTTTTAATGCTTCACCAACACTAGAATCAGCAGCAATTATTAAATTTCTCGTTTGATTATTACCAGTTTCTGTTAATATTAATTGTTGTTGTCGTGAATTTGTACAATTATTATCATTTGATGTTTCTGTTGTTACATTTTGTATATGTGATGATGATGATTGTTCTTCTTCTTGTACAGATATTTGTACAACACCACACGAACTATCTTCACTACCAACAGTTCTATGATCTTCAATATCAGCTTCTGTTACCATACTACTACCACTTTGTCCGCTCTTTTTTGAATTTGAACTTTTCTTTCGTTTTGAATTTTGATTTGGATTTGTTGGTGGATTTGAACGTCGCCTTGGTGCTGGTTTATTATTTAAATCAGGTGAATTTCTTAATTGTTCAGCATATTCAGCTAATATATCAAATATTCTTTGTGTTGTATGTTCATCTTCTTGTGGTTTTTGTTGTGGTTTTGGTATTGGTGATGATTTTGATGCTTGTGTTGTTGTATTTTTTACAGTTTTACCTTTTGAACTTTTCGATGATACTTTAGGTACCGATGATGGTGTTGGTGCTGGTGTTACGCAAGGACTTGAACTACCTTGTGATGTAACACTAAGAGCTGGTGATGCAGCTGGTTGTAAATTACAATAACTACTAACGACAACAACAGGTGATAATTGTGTATATTTTTGTCCTTGATTTAAATATGTTACACTTATACTTTGTGTTTTATCATTTGAATCGGATGATGTATTCGATTCTGATGGTGTACCAGTACTACTTCTTTCTTTTATTTGTTTATAAACCATATCGAATTCACGTAATTGTTCTAGTGTTGTTGAGCTTAAATTTGACGACTGTGGACTTGTGCGTATTACATTTGATGGTATTTGTAAAACAGGTTTTACAATGCGTGCATTTTGTACTAATGTAGGTCGGGACATTGTTACTTTTGCTGTATTATTCGTTATATCTTCATTAGTTTCATTATCAGATTGACTTTCTGATGTTTTTTGTTTGCCTTGCAATGCGGCCGCTAATAATGCACTCATTTTACTATGTATAACACTATCTTTTACCAATGAAATTTGTTCAGAATTTGATGTTGCTATACGAAATACTTGACCGCGTCCTGGTGGTATTAAATTTATTGTTTGCCCAACTGGCATTTGTCGTGTATATATCACACCACCTTGTATTGGTTGAATATTAACGGGTGAATTTTTATTTGGAGATTTTTTATTAGTTTCGATATTTGTTAGGGGATTTTCCGCACACGTATTTACCGCGTCTGTTGTTTCACTATTATTTTGATAAACTGACTTACCAAAGGCTTGCTGAAATTTTGGCAATGTTGATTTACATATAAATTGCAATATTGTTCCTTGGCTGCTCACTGATGGATTATTACTTGGCTTTACCGTTGTAGTAGTAGTTGTTGTTGTTGTTGTTGTTGTTGCCGTTATCGATGTTGCAGTAACTGTTTTCATTATAGAATCATTTGATGTAGATTGTTCTGAACCATTTATTTTCGGAACAGTTGTTGTTACCTATTAATCAATAAAACAAAACAAAAAAAAAGAAAGAAAAACAAAACAAAAACTTCATTATAATTTACCTGTGATTCAGATGTTGTTACAACCGTATTATTATTGGTCTTATTAATTTGAGAATTAGCCGGTCTTATTATTTGTTGCGATAATATATTAATCAAAGGAGATGGTCTAGTTCTTACACAATTACTTTGTCCAGGTTTTATAATCTGTTGTGATGATGATAATATGTTAATTAATGTGGATGGTTGAGATGTGTTTGGTTTTATAGATGTTGTTGTTGTTGCTGCTGTTGTTGTAGTTGTTGATAATGTTTGTGTTATTGTAGTGGTTGTTGATGTCGATGTTAGTTGTGTTTCTGTATTTGAATTATGTTCCGGTTTATCTGATCTTGGTTGACCAATTCTTTGTATATGTGGTGTTATTTGTGTACTAGTTTGTGTATTTTGTATTGGTATATTGCCAGTATTAGTTCTACTACCAGTTACTTGAACAACATTTACAATATGATCAACATTACCAGGTTGTATCATTCTATAATCATTCAAACCAGGAACACTTGATAAAATCGAACGAATATGATCATTGTTTAACCGTTCTAAAACAACTTTAGGATTCCAATTAATATCTTTAGAATCTTTAGAATTATCATCTTTTGTAATACCACTACTTTTATGACATCCATTTTTCTTTTCATTAAAACTTAAATCATGTTTATCTAGTTTTCTGTTATTATTTGCACGTAACATTCCATGACCATTTGTTTTTTCATTTTTACTATCTGTTTTATTTAAATGGTTATTAAAATTTTTACAAACACAACGTTTTGTTGATCGATCAAATCGCTTCCTTCTGTTACTTTTACGTACTGGACAATAGTTATAGTACGGTACGTATTTTCGTATTTCTTTATCACTAAGCTTACGAATAACAACTTTTAATTCCTTTTGCGAATAGTTTTTCCAAATTGTGACTTTATCATTATTAGTTTGATTATTTTTATTCGAGGCTTTTGAATTTTGACGTTTGAATTGTTTTTTGGGTTTTCCATCAGAATTCTTAGATTGTGTATTGTTTGACTTTTCTAAAATTGTTGGTACGTGATTACTGGAGAGATTTTTTAAATTACTTAACCGTGATGGTTGAGTGTTGCGTTTACCGGGACTAAAATTTTTTTTAACTACATTAACATTACTCCGTTGATTCTCTTTTTCGTAGTTTTTCATAATTACATTCAATTTATGTTTCATATAGTCTTTTAAATTACAACTTTCTTTATAATTATGATCAGTCGTCGAACAAAGAACTTTGTCATTTATTTTACTTTTATTAAGATCATTATTACAATCTACTTTTATCTCAGTCTCAGAAATCTCTTTACTAACTTCAACAGTTTTATCAGACTTTTCCAAGTTTCTTTGGTTTTCATTAATTTTTGGTTTTACTATTTCTTCTTTTTCTTGGACAACTTCTTTCTTATCAACATGTTCAACAATTGGGGATTCTATTTTATCTTCATTATTATCATTATATTTGGAATGCTCGGCGATATCATTATCATCGATAGAATTCGATGAAACAGAAGTACATTGTGTAATAGTTGTTTGCGGTGAAACAATTTTATTTTTTTTGGCTGGTTCATTATTAACATCATCCTCATCTTTAGTAAAAGCTGGTAAACAATTTGCATACTTTGATGAATTTTCATTTTGTATTTTTTCAACATTACCATTCTGTATGAATTCTTGCATAAATTGACCAATTTCATAATTATTGTTTAATGGAGCAAATATTTCAGCATCAAAACCAGTATTTATTGTCGTTTCAAGTCTAATTCTCTTTTCAGGTACTAGATTGAAATTATTAGTTTGCTGACTATTTGTTTCACGATAATTTATTGATAAAAAAGGATCCCGACTTGTCGATAAAAAAGAATTACTGTCTGTTGATGTGCTTGTTAAATTATTAGTTTGTGTAATATGATCGTTTTTTTCACGATTATTGCAATTTATTGGATATAATGTACCATTTAATATTTTCGAAATAGATTGCTGTTCATGTTGTTGTTGTTGTTGTTCAGGTGTTGATTTAGAAAGATAATCTAAAATACCATTAGAATATGAATCCCTATTTGTATTTAACTGTCTATTCGGAATAAATGTAGTGCTATTTTTATTTACAGTAGAAAATGGTTCAATAAATGAGTTTTCTGTGTTTCTGAAATTATTGTGTGTATTATTTTCATGTGAACATGACTGATTCGAAAAACACTCATCAGCAGTCTGTTCATAATTGTAATCAAAATCTGATGAGCTACTACTGTTATTGCTTGCATTATTTATATTTTGTGCCTGAGTTTTATTGCGTTTTTCCGCTGGTCGAAACATTCTTAAAGCTCTCAATGTATTTGGATCAGATCTTGGTGGTGGTGGTAGTAGTGGCGGCGGCG
>JAZBGW010001445.1:4273-15485 GCA_037464815.1 Mylabris variabilis
AATCGATCCCGGCGTCTGTACGGTCTTGAGCCGCAATCATCCAAAATGTCAATTCTTTGTCACGAATCTCTTCAAATTGATAAAGAAAATGTCAGATAGTAACCCATCTTGGTATAGGGTAAGATTCATTGTTATAAATCTATTATTGTTATTATTATTTGGTGTTTAATATAAAATCAACTTCCCCCTCTTTGTTGATGTCTTTTGTTTCATACATACATATATATATATATATATATATATACAAACAGAGGCCGGTGAGAATGGGGGATGTAAAATGTGTTTTTGTCTACAATATAGAAACCCATAATAAACACCCCCTCTCTCTAGATGTAATAATATATCATTCTCTATTTGCTACATTGGCATCAAAATCGAGGGTAAAACTACCCTATTACTATCGAAATTATCATAATTTTCGTATTAACACGTAACGATAGCCTTTTTATGGACCAATTAATTAATCATTACTATTACTATTATTTTTAATTTTATTTTAATATTATCATGTCAAATATTAGTCATATTTTTATCAATTATGTACACAATATAATTTGTTTAAAATTGTAAGGACAATGATATGACCAAGGGTTGCAGATCGCCCTATGACTCTATTTACTCAAATAAAATCTTAATAAATACTGGTCTTTGTAAGTGAAGATGAGATAGAGTATTGTGGTCGCTCAGTTGGTGATTTTATTTTAATAAACGCATAAAAGAAATAAAGTTATTGTCCTAGTGAAGTTATTTAAAAGCAGTCAGATATACTCAAGACCAAATCCATAACAGCTTATTAATTATTTTTTTCCAGTTGAAAAGATGGACATTCTTGGCGCCAAGTTGTGTCTCCTGATAACAACAATAACAAACAATAGTCGACAAGAACACATATCGATTTTTCTATTTACAATAATAAATTATAGAAATTAACCCGTTTGAGTATAATGGGTAGTACGTCGTCTAAATTTAAAAAATATCTACAACACGGCGATGAATTTGCAGCAATGCAAATCTATCAAAATTCACCGGAACTACGTAAGAATCTCGATCCGAATTTAAGTTACGGTGAGAATCACAACCATAATACAGCTTTACATTATGCCGCCAAACACGGTATGAAGCACCTATTGCGAACATTCCTGAATGATCTTGGCGGCAATCCGAATAAGAAGAACGGCTTAAACGAGTCAGTATTGCATTGTGCTTGCCAGTTGAATCAGACGAAAAGTTTCAGCGCCCAAGAACGTAGAGCTGCTTGTGTCCAATTGTTGCTCTATTGGAAAGGTGTACCATTGGCGAACGGTGGACGTGAACGTGTCGATCTCAGTGCACAAGATAAGGTAATTTTTGGAAAAATTCCTTAATTTATAAAGCATTTCATTTATCGTTTTTCAGGAAGGTAATACAGCTCTACATTGGGCCGCTTCAACTGGACTAAAACGTTGCGTTGAATTATTGTTGGCTCATGGAGCACCGTTATTCATTGAGAATAACGATAAACTCACACCGTGCGATCTTGCAATGAGAGCTTCACACCACGATATTGCTCGACTTTTAGAAAGTCGCATGGTCTTTGTAAGACAATCTCATAAAAAACTCAACTATTATCAATTTTAATTAAATTCCAGGCGGATAATGCTGATCTGGTCAACGAGGATGAGATTATCACTGAACACGAAGAAGTTTATAGCGGACTAAGAAGTCAAGATTTACAAGAAGCCAAAGACCAACTACTTGTCGATACTTCCGACATGTTGAAAATTCCCCTATTCACAGCTGAAGCTTTATTGCGGAACAACGGTATGTAAATTCTTTCTAGGAAGAGCGAGAAAATTATTTATTGTAATATTTTAGAGTGGTCCCGAGAACTACTTCTAGAGAAGTGGATGAAGGATCCGGTTGAATGTTGCCAATTAGCTGGAGTCCAAGCTCCATCCTCAATTTTAAAGCGTGCCGGTTCTTTAGAATCGAGTATTTCAGCTGAAACTAGTGATGAAACTAACGAAATTATGGTGAATTCGATAAAAATTTATTTCTTCATTATTCAATCAATAAAAATTTCAGTGTGAAATCTGTTTATCAACTATTGCCAATTGGGAGAAATCGGTGAAAATGTCTTGTAAACATTCATTTTGTAAAACGTGTTGGGAAAGTTATCTAACAACAAAAATTCAAGACGGTGATGCCCATCATATCTTATGTCCAGCTTATCAGTGCCATATCTTAGTGCCAGTTGAATTAATTGAGAAACTAGTGAGCCCTGATATGGCCCGGCGTTATCTCCAATTCGATATAAAGGTAATTTATCGAAATCATTTGCAATCGTTTTATTTTTTGAAAAAAAATGTAGGCTTTTGTTGAAAGCAACAAAAGCATTAAATGGTGCCCGATACCGGGTTGTGGGAGGGCCGTTCGCCTACCGGAAGCTGAACAAACAGGACACCGTATTAGCAACAAATCGATTCCTATAACATCCCACGCAGTCGATTGTGGTAACGCTCATTTCTTCTGTTGGGAATGCCTGGGTTCGCTTTTCAAAATTATCGTCGTTTTGATAAATTCATATACAAATTTTGTAGGCGACGCTCATGCTCCTTGTGGCTGTAAACAATGGCAAGAATGGCAAATTAAAATAGCTGAAATTAAACCGGAAGAATTGAAAACTGCCTGTAGTGGTAGTGAAGATGCTGCCAATTGTCTTTGGCTTGTTACCAATTCAAAACCATGTCCAAATTGTAAGAGTCCAATCCAAAAGAATGAAGGCTGTAATCATATGAAATGTTCAAAAGTATCATTCTGAATCGATTAATAAATTTACAAAAAAAATTCATTAAGAATTTTCCAGTGCAAGTTTGATTTCTGTTGGGTATGCCAAGAATCCTGGAAACGGCACAGTTCAGCTACTGGTGGTTATTTTCGTTGTAATCGCTTCGAAGCCGTCCATAAAGCAGATGAGAAACAAGGTACACTCATATCGGAAGCTCTAGATCGTAATAATCAGATGCAGGAGATGTCAAGATTTCTACACTTTTATACACGTTTCCGCAACCATGAGAATAGTCAAAAACTCGAAGAACCCCTTCTGACAAGTGTTAGACAAAAAATGGAGGTACTAGCCAATAGTTTAGGATTGAAAAGTAATGAAGATTCCGGTGAAAAAGGTACGAAATTTATTGAAGATGGAGTTAGGGAACTTTTAAAAGCTCGCCGTGTATTATGCGGATCATATGTTTATGGATATTATCTTGAAGACGATGGATATAATAAAACTATTTTTGAATTTATGCAAGTAAGTTTAATAGTGAATTATCATTCGATATAATCACGTAACTTTATCTGTTTAACATAAAGAACGAACTGGAGGAAGTGACTGAAAAACTGAGCGAAATGATAGCACGTCCATATTTACGAACACCGAAAGCTGTAATTGTTCAAACTACAGCTTTAGCTCGACGTAAACGACATGAGTTTGTTAGAGCAGTAGCTCAAGGATTGATACCACCGGAAACACCGCCCACATACAGGAAACGAAAACGGCGATATCTTGACGTAAAATTAATTTGCATTTGTATAGAAATCGTCTAGATTAGCGCTTTTTTCTTTTTGTTTACTTTTAGACGGACTTAACACAACAAGGTACATGGTTGCGTGACTGCGAATGGCGTGAATACGATTCCGATGAAGATACTGATATTAAACAAATAGGCAAAACTAGAGGATCTCCGAATTCTAAAGATCATCAATGCGGTCTGCTTTGTAATCATCGTGGTTGTGGTCGTATGTGCTATCGATTATTCTTCAATGTTCACCCAATTAATGTTGGATCAATTTCCAGATTCAGATTACAATATGGAATTGATTATAGCTTTGGAAATGTCACGGCTACAGATGATTGAAGATCGTATGAAACAAGCACAAGCTAATTCAGCAATCACACCCGATCCCAGTTCAAGCATATCGAATAATAGCAACGAGAGTACTGATGATCAATTGAAACTTGCCATTCAATTGAGCTTGCAAGAATCATCGAAAACCGATGATGATTTAACAACAACAACAACAACACAAACGTATCGAAAAAGTAGCGCAGATTTGACTGTTGATTACTTTTTAAAATCGTTAGCCAATCATAAGATTGATTTAAAAAGTCTAAATGGTGTTGAGAATGACCGTGAGTTGTTTTTTCGTCCTTGTAACGGTAATGAGGATGGCCGTTTCCAAATTTCCGACATCCATGAGAAAGGATTCGCCTTTGAAGATGTCGACGATTACGACGCTACAGATGTCGGATTGAAACGATCACATTCTACTGGCGATTTGTGTGTACGCCGCAGCGGTCGTGGCACTAGAATACGTATGAATGGTGATGAACCCCGTTATCATCTCGATTCAGATCACAGCAGTCAACATGAAGAGAAACCAGAGGATTTGGCGAGGAAAATGTTGGCATTACCATCAACATCGGTAAAAACTAAACAATTCTTACTACTCCATCACACTTATCCTGAAGAAGAATCGTACCAGGGCCAAAGTTCAGTTGAAGATACCACCACTTCAGATTCTATAAACGCTGATATGGAAGTTTGTGGTATCTTAAGTTCGGTTACAGATGAAGATATAGGTAGTAAAAGTTGTACGGATGATGATTTGAATGAAATTAAAAAGACTGATAGTAATAATGTAGTTGAATATAAAAAACAAATCCACAATCCATTTGCATCGTTAAAAGCAAAATTGTGTTCAGCTCATCTGCCTAAAACTAGCTATCTGACACGGATCGCTGTCAATAAAAGTATTGGTCTATTAAGCGACCATAAAGATAAAAAGAACTGTGATATTCTGAAAGGGGACTATAATAATACGAATGATGAAAGGAAATCGTTAAGTGATGGTTGTAAAAGTGAAAAACATAGCCCGAAAATGATGAAACATCAACGGTATCAGCGTCATAATAATTTTTCAAAATCGACCGGCTTCCTTGTCGAAGATCAACGGAAACATTATGGAAAATTATCAAATCTACGTATTCAAATTTGTAATAATAATAATAATAATAATAATAACAACAATCCAGAAACAATGAAGATGCCAAAATGTCATCAATTAGAAACTGATAGCTCCAATGAATATGAATCAGAGACTGGCATACCGAAATCACCCACGTTGTTCATCTCAGGTGTATCGATCTCACGTACGCCAGAACCAAAATCACCTGGTATGGTCTTAATATCGGGTGGTGGTAGACAATCGAGATCGTCTAGTTTAAGTGTTCCTGTGCCTCTAACTTCGTGTTCTTTGAATATCTCTAGTACTAGTCTAAACAATAACAATAATAATAATAATAATGNNNTTACACCATCATTAATACGTTCAACAACACCGGCTAATTCGCATTCAAATCTACACAGTCCAAATACCAGTCCGTCAAGATCATCGAATAGTAATAATAATAACAATAATAATAATAATAAAGACAACAATGGGGGCAAATCGAAGAGTGCCAATGAGCCTGAACGTGAACGGGAGATGTTCCGTTTCCCAAAATCATCAACGGACGGTGCTTTAAGTTCTGTTCTACATATACAAGAATCGAATTTAAGTTCAGATGATTTCCACGAAGCTCTCTTCTTATTGGAACGTTCACCGAAAACTAGAGACTCAAAACGAAGGAAGAAATCGAAAAAGAAAGATAAAGATGATAACAGTAAAAAAGAGGATGTCAGTTCAATATTGTAATATTTATAATAAGACTGTATTGTTGTTTATTATTATTATTGGTTATATATAATCGTGTGTACCGAGATGCGTTCTTGTGATAAACAAATTTCGTTGTAAAATTCAACAATTGACAAAGACACTATAATAATTCTGTGCTAATTTAATGCATCGTTATATAAACGATGGTATTCTAAACAGATCCAGAATACCACCGTCGGTCATATTTTTTGTAGAACATTTTTTATAAACAATTTTCTAACGAAATTCTCTTCTAGGTGTGCAGGCCTAACGTTTTATTTTCAATTCGACTGACGGTATATAATTTCGTGCACAATACTTTGTTACGCATTTAAAACTGCCTAGATAACGTCGGGGAGTTATTTACAAAATAGAATCCACCCCCCCTAATTAGACTGATTCAGTTTATTTCCATTGGGATGAAATCGAAACAAAATATTTGCCAATTCTATTATGATCTCAATTTAATTAATTTAATGTTTAATTATCGTCATCCTGATGATAGATTCAGTTACACGACAGTAGCTTTTATATATAATATCGGTATTTTTTAATAATTTTATATAATCCCGCTACCTATACAGGGTGTCTCTTCTAAATGTGGTCGATTTTTATGGAACTTTTATTAGTTGGCGAGCGTAGAGCATTTAAAAATTGACCAAAAAGCGCTTATTTCGTCAAAAACGTAACATGATTTAGAGTGGCTCGAGGATTCTCTTAACGTTCCATTTTATTTTGGAACAGGTGGAAATGTTTCATATTTTTTGCTAGAATGCAATCAATAAAAACGAAAACAAATCTTCAAGTCACTCATAGTCGTTTTGCGTGTTTAGCTCCTTTTGTCTAAAACTTCCAAATGATGTTATAATTTTTCCGCCAATCATTGAAATATTTTCCAAATCGCTCGCCAACTAATAGAAGTTTCATAAGAATCGACCGCATTTAGAAGAAACACCCGGTATAATAATATAATAATCTCTTTAACTCTATATATAGGTAAATAAATGTTGTATATTCAACAATGTTTGCATTTCCATGTACACGCACAACTCTAATTTACCAAAAAAAAAAAAATACATAATAAAGGGAATATTGCCAATGATGGTGAATATAAACATTGGACGGGAGGGGTAGAAAATAAATAAAAATTCAATTATTGACGGTTTTTTCTACCTGTTTATTTCAATAAGAGCTCCTCAAATCGACTGAAGGGCCATCCAAAGGAACCAAGGGCAAATTGAAAATAAAACTCTCCCTCCCATTAATTGATACAGCGTTCAATATTTTCAAATCCACCCCCGAAATAAACAACAACAACAACAAAAAAACAATAATGTGAAACGTAGTCGGACAAAATTTAATGTTGGATGTTCTGTAATACTAATAATAATAATAATACTAATAAAAATAACGATAATTTAATGAAATTAACAAAAATAACGATGTAGTGGATTAGATTATGATGGAAACTGTTCTGATTGTGATTGTTTTTATTTTCTAGGGAATAAATGAACAATTTCTGAAATATTGTTTGGTTTTTTTATTATTCTAAGCTCTCTTCTGTCTCCACTATTTCGGTGTCTCCCCAATTATTCTCATCCTTTAAAATAACGAATATTTGAACAATGAAGGCAGAATTGTTCAAATAATCATTTATAAATCGAAACAATTATTTACACAACATCAAGTTTTCTAAACGTTTCCACTATGTTGGGAAATTTTTACAAGCTAAATTCTTATTGTCTAAAATCAGATATTTTACATTTACAATCATCAAAACATATAAAGCTCTCTGTTGGTTATCGAAAAATTTCAAAAAAGTAATTTAAAAAATATAAAAAAATAGAATTAAGCGCAATATAAGCGTCTTTTAATACTGTTAAAATTGTTGACATATATTTGAATTATTTACAAAAGAATCATTCTCATGGGCCAGCCATAAGAAATATTTGGACCCGATTCTTTACACTACCAATAAATACATCTAATTAACGATATTATCGATTATTAATTACACAAAAGCTTCCTTTTTTGTCTTTTGATTAGGATACACTTGCCAAATCTGGCTATTTAAGCTTACATTCAAGTTTACAATAAATTATTGAAAGAAATAACTCATATACGACCAGCGCAATGAAATTAAGTAAAACTAAATCAAAGAATAGATCAAAAAGGAAGATTTTTTTAGTTAAGGAACTTATACGAAAAGCCAATGTTTGGCTTTGAAACGGCTCACTAATTTCGTCCGGCGGATCTCCTCCTCCTCATCCATCGGTGTAATACTGATTGCTATTTTCTAAAAATCAATAAATTAATTAATGTAAATCATCTCTGATAGTTTATTGATAGAGTACCTCTCTAAGAGTGCCTTTAGTTTTGATTAGTTGCAAAATTGCAACTAATGGTATCATTAGAATCGATGATAAAGCCAAAGACCAGCCGACCCATTCCGCCCATTCTGGATAGAAATAATCGTTATATTGTAATGGTTGATGGTAAATTAAACCAAACATAACTACCATCTGAAACAAATCGATTTTAATTGTTGAAATAATTAGTGAAATATTCAACTCAACTATTATGAAAATTGGACTGATAAATTTCCAACAAATCCTCCAATATAAACCCGGTTTGTGGCCTAACATTGCTTCCACGTCCTGTGTAAATCGATCTAGGCCTAAAACTTTCAAATATTATGCCCAAAATATCGAAATTTCTTAAAAATTCTTTACCGTAGAACCAAGACACTGCAATTGCCTCGAATAACGCTGAGCACAAGAGCGAAATACCGGCTGAATACGTATCGAAGAGATGAAACATATAGATTCCACCCTGAATAAATCGTTATTATTCATATAAATTGTGTAGATTTCGTTGAAATAATTATAATTACCGGCGTGACGTTGATCATTGCTATGGAGAATGAAACGATTATTACGCCCAATGTGAAGATTTCCCTGGAATGTTTTCTAGTTTTGAAAAAATTACTAAACTCATCCATCAATCCGGTGATGACGCACTCTAAGCCGCCCATCTAAAATCTCAAAATGTTACCCCCCAAATAATTGGGGAAAATCAAAGGAATATTACCGCTGAATCTAATCCTAACATGATTAACATGAAGAAGAACAACATCGACCAGAAATGCGAACCAGGCAGAGTGGCTACGGCTTCCGGATATACTTGAAATACAAGTCCCGGTCCTAAAATTATAACAATAAAAAACTGGAAAACATCTTACAGTCTTGGTAATTCATTGTTTACCCTCTGTGGCAACTGAACTGATGTGCACCCCTTGTTTATACGACATAAATCCCAAATATGTAAATATCACAAATCCGGAAAAGAAGCTTGTGAAACAATTCACTGCCGTTGTTACAATACAATCACTGTAAAATTGGAATAATTCACATTGACTTGTAGATTAATTTTCAATAATTTTACCGATAGCAATTATTATGGAATGTGTTATAGCTAGCATAAGTTAAATGGACACCGAATCCGGCTCCAACAGAGTAGAAGATTTGCACGGCTGCATCCACCCACACCTGAAAGATTCAATTCGGTTTTTAAAAGCGGCTTTGTCAAATCTTATTTCGTATAGTGCTTGTCTTCTTACTTGAGTTTCACGTAGTTTCGACAATTCCGGACTTAGATAATATGAGATACCTTTCATAGCACCCGGCAACATTAGACCTCTAATTAATAGAATTGTCAATACAACATATGGCATAGTTGCAGTGACCCAAACTACTTTCCCTGATGATTTAACGCCTTTGAACAATGAAATGTACAGCATGATATAGATGAGCAATAAGCAGAGGACTAATTGCCATTTTGGATAGCCCATCTCGTGTAGGCCGCCGCTCCATTGCATCTCCAAAACAGCTCGACTATGCAAGAATATAAGTTTAATTTAAAATAAAAAAATTGAAAATTGATTGGTTTACTGAAAGAATTCGGATGCAGGTGTGTGTCGATTTGTCGGTGTACTATCATTGAAAATTGGCGGTCTAAAAGTGTAATTACTACTTGATAGTTTGCTTTCCCAACATTTGTCCGTATTCCAAGTGTTGTTGCAATGCATCCATGGCAGATCGGGCAAAAAACTCGTCCCCAAAAAGTACAACGCCCAAGCTATAACACGAAACTCGATCTAATCGTAGTCTAACTAGATAACTCACCAAAAAAATCTCACCGAGTATCACATTGTAATAGAATGAAACGTAAAAAGCGACGATAACAGCGCAAAATCCGACGCCTATTTATTAAATTAAAAAAAAACCAAATAAGATAAAGCTTCATTTGAGTGGAATTTATAATAAAGCGCACCTTTAAAAAGCGGGCATATCCGCCACAAACTAATTGGTCCTTGACGATTGAACTGGCCCAGAATTAATTCCATATAAAATAATGGAACGGCACCGAAGATCAACATTAACGTATATGGTATAAGGAAAGCGCCTGGAAATTATAATTCATCATTATAAAAAAGAATTTAATAAAGAACACCCCTATTATTCTCATTATTTACCACCGCCATTCCGATAACAAAGATATGGAAATCGCCAGACATTCGCTAGATCGACGGCAAAACCGATTATTGACAATAAAAAATCAGCACTTGAGCCCCAAGTCTCCCGATTATCGTCCGGTGGTCCAGGTGATTCCGGATCAACCTCGCCCGCCTGGCTTGAACTTGCTGATAGGACATAAGATTCATAGCCTCGTTCGTCCTCTTCTAGCTGTACGTGGAGATCTTCTACAACATTAACAACAAATTGATTTAATAACCAGAATTGGGTTCGATAATGGGACTTACTCTTTCTTAAGGTACAGGTGAGAACTAGATTGTTTGATGGATTGGAATGTTTGGCGTATTTGCCGCGTCCTGAAAACAACAACAAAATAGTTATTTGTATGACAAGGCCAGAAACTGAGCTTTTGCGAGTACGAGGTATTAGCAAAAGCTCTCAGTTTCAGGCCTTGTGATACAAATAACTATTATCTTTAAAATTGTAGAAAGTGCGTGATTTATAGAATTTTGAGGTTTTCATTGCTTTTCCGGAAAAATAACAGGCCGATCGGAAAATTTCCTGAAAATTTGGAAAGCGCTTTTAATTTGCTATATATTTCCTTACTAAAAGTGAAGAATCAATAATATATTGGTTGAGCTTCAACCCGTTTTAGGGAAAAATTAACAAAAAAAAACGTGTTTCCAATTTTCCTCATTGCTCCAAATTTGGTCAAAATTTTCCAAAATGAAAAACTGCATCAGAAGCACCGCGAAATGGCCGTTCCAACGCTGGTTTACGACTTTTTAGGGCTCAGAAAACAAGCGAGATGTCGATGATTAAAGATTGGCATTTTTCGCGCACAGAATCGACCTGACTCCCACATAGCCTTAAGGCTGCGCTTCAGTACTTTTTGTGAAAATGGGGAATGTTTGACCCACAATTTCTCGCTTATTTTTTAA
>JAZBGW010001446.1:0-15452 GCA_037464815.1 Mylabris variabilis
CTTAACCAGATCTTGCCTCCAATCGAGCTAAAAGCACATTTGGGTGGCGATTCATTCATGTACGGGTCTCTACCCATATATTTGCAAGTCTACGCTTAGATCTATTTAAGGGAAAGCTGGGTCTAAGCTTCGATTCGATGGACGAAAAAGTTTTAATATTTAATCATCGATCTTCTGAAATATCAAACGCTGTAATCTGCGTAGAATTGGGCGTTTCACGGTGCATCCGAAGAAGTTTTTTATTTTAGAAAATTTTTTTAATTTTTTTCTAATAACTTTTTTAATTTTCCAAAAGTGGATTTTTCGGGCACTGTCTACCAATGAATAAGCTTTCAAACAAGCTGCTGTACATATTTTTATTTTTACAACTGCAGAAATTACATGACGTGCTCTGAAATTTTCCTCTGCACTTTGGAACTTAGCAAAAATTTTCCAAAAAAGAAAACTTTTTCAGATGCACCAGGAAACGCCCAGTTCAACGCTGGTTACAGCGTTTGAATATCCCAAAACAAGCTAGAAATCGATGATTAAAAAAATAAAAAATAGTCATTTTTTCAGACGTCGAATTGAGGCCGGACTCCAGCTTCCTCCTAAGCCAAGATCTTGCTAAGGCGAGCTTAAGTAGGTAAAGAAAATCCGGGCTTAATTGACGTGGAGAAAATCAAATAGAGTAAAGTACATTTTAAAACTTTCAATTCAAATTTTTATTTTCAGTTAAGCTTTTGTAATCCAAACGCAACCGTTGAGACTGGAATACAAACACAATAAGAAAAATTTGAAGATGAATCAGGTGTTTTAATGTAAAATGAGAAGCCCTATTATAGAAAACATATCGTTGTATTTATTAATAAGTCACTAAAAAGCCAGAATTAAAAAAATTGGAAAATAAGAATAGTTATAGAGGTGCAAAATTGGTGGATGCGCCGGGCCAGAGTTTCCTTGTTTCTAGACAATTCCTTTATCACTTCAATATAGAATCTCAACTGAAAACATTTTCAAGAGAGATATATTTTGTATTGTAAAAACGTTCCCATAAATCAAGCGTACAGCTGGAAAGTTATGGAAAAACCTTGCAAAAGCTCTAATGAGAACGGTAGGTGTCCGTTATGAATTATTGATGAGCTCTTCTCAAACTAGTACAAGCTGTTCCAGTTCTCTGCTACTACTACTACTACTACTACTACTGCTATTACCACTACTACTGTATGTTTATTTCCATTTTGTTTTACCGGCTCTTATTTCTCGCTCAACTATTCTTTTCATTTTTTTGCCATTGTTAATTTTTTATGTGTAAGTTACTTGTACATGTGCGAATACATTGAAATTTAACTCGGAATTGGATCACATTTAAATTCACCTAACACCATCATCGCGATGATATTGTCAATTAATATTATTGGAAAATAATCAAACTTACTTGACATTCATAGGTGCCGTTGTCGCGTTTTTGTACGAATTTCACTTGAAGTGTCCAGTCATCGGAGCCTTCTGCGTGCAGAATTTGAAATCGTTCATCATTTGTGTACGTGAATAGACCTGATGAGAGGATATGCCAGTCACGTCGTCTCACCCATGTTACCTGCTATCAATATACAATAAAATCCATTATTATTAATAATATTTGAAACATATCAAACGATGAAATTATTTTTCAATTTCAACACCCCATAATTTGTTGTAGAAATTTATGGAATTCCTATTCTCTCAAATTTTGGAGACTAAACTCAGGATATATGAGAGTGTTAGCTGTGAATATTGGATCAGTATTTCATGGCGGCTTTAATTCTTTTTTTATAATATAATAAAACAGTTAGAATAGAAATTTCACCGATAATAAATTGGCAAAAACAACCAATGATTTCAGATGAATTTTTAACTACAGTTATCGTTCAATCCCTATTTTTTAAGGGGATTAATCAAATCAGAATCTTAAAATTAGATTTTGTCATTTATTTATTTTGCATATGGATTAGTAGAGCTCTATATCTGATTAAAAGTTTGGGCAAAATTCTATTTTTTATGATTTCCCTCGATTTTATTTCCTCGAATTATAGTTGCGTGAATGTGGTTAGATACATGAAAATCTATTTATTGGAGACAGAATACATGTCTGTTACAAAGTAGGGTAGTAAAATGTAAATCTCTACAAACCTATTTTCTATAATGTTTATGTATAGGGATCATAAATTTGATACTTTCTAACAATATACTTACAGTAGTAGTTTGTGGCGACAATAAGAATACGAAAACTATAACATTTTGCTACTATTCCGAGGATTATTTTGTTCTTATTTTACATGATAGAACAAATTTCTAGATGGTAGTTTTCATATTTATTATTATCAATAAAGTACATCATATTCAAAGTTATAAAAAATATAATTACGTAATAAAAATTTACAAATAATTTCATAAACAAGTTTAACGATCATTGTTACGATTAATAATATGTTTGATAACCGTTTAATGGTAGAGAATTGAATGGAAATGAACAAAAAATAGATAAATTCAAGATTGACCTAGTTTATTATAAAAACAAAACGATTATTCGACAATGAAAGGCTTTATAACTTGATTTGATAACAATAATATACGATATGTTTATGTAATAATAATAAGATTTATACACGAACATAATAACGTTTAGGATATGGAATCGTTCCAGAAAATGTTCAAAGAATATGTGTTGAAATTATTGACACTCCTGATGTGTTTCCATTTGGAATTATCGCCAATTTTTATTAAACAATAGAAATAAAGAAATGGTCTTTGTACGGTAAACATAACGAATTTTAAGAAATCGTGTCTTAATATTGAGTGATCAGGAAACGAGAATCATTAATCGGGAAATGGAAAGGCATTAACCATTAAGAAGACACCCTTTGTGCATCCTTTAATGTAAATTTCGAAAGCATAATATGGGGAAAATTGTTGATAAATCGCCATCCAAATATTTTTAGATTTATTTGTTTTCAGTTCAAAATCTGGGATCCTTAACCTTTTTACAGGTTGACTATAATAATTTAATCTCACACCCCTTTAGAATATGATATTCTCACTGAAATATTATTGCATAGGTAACTGTGCTTTTAGATAACAGGTAAAAAGGGAGACGCTACTCTTAAAAATTCTTTCGCGCACCCTTCTGTTAAAAAATCGTAGATTAAATGGTTTAGTTTCGTCTTGAGTGACTGTTGAGACTTCTAAGCTTAAAAGTCTTTGTATACTGAACCAAAAAAATGGTCAAAATGGGAAATATATTTGGGTACACCTTCTTAATTCCTAGTTCAGAGAGGAAATGGCGCTAATGTCAACTTTGGGGATGTTTTAAAAATACTTAATGAATTCAATTTTAATACATTTCTTTCAATAATTAGATTAAATATTAATATTTTATTATATAAACAACCCTAAAATTACGATGATACATTTGAGTTATTTTGAATGCTACCTTATTGTTTTAATTATTCCTTCTTTGAGGGTAAACGTTTTCAACCTCTAGCTTGCTATAATGTTTGATTTTCAGTAAATCTCAAAATGTTTAACGTGAAGCCGCTATATAGTCGTTTTCAAAACAAAATTCTTATGCTTTATCAAGTAAGAAAACATTTCCTGCTTATTTTCTGAATTGTTAATCATCATTTACGATATTTAAATGAGATACTGTATTATTAGATATCTAATCAACTTAATGTTTTATTTCAGCATTTAAATTGTTGGAAAATTCTAGTTAGATAGTTATAAGTACGGTCAATTCTCTATCCACTTCATTTTAAAATCTCATATTGTTCCCTTAACTATCATGCACACCCTTTCGTATACACATTCTAATTATTACCTCTGATCCAGTTAATGCTCTATCACCACTATTTCGTACATGACAATGAAGATATGCTGTAGCTCCCAATTGGACTGTTACATTTGTGTATGTATTGTTTTCAGCACCGACCATTGCTTCAGCACGACTGAAATCTTCAAAATTCGGATGCCATAATTGACGCCAATCGGAATATTTTTGTGTATCCCGTTTCTCTGTAATTTTAATTAACAGTTTTAAATTTCAATGAGATATTTGTGATTAAATGAAATTTTCCAATACGCTATAATTTTGAACTGTTGCAATTCTACAGTTTTGTTATTGTTAAATTTTCGTGTTGATTAAATTGCAATTGCACAGGATTTCTAATAGAATTGTTGGTATTTAATTTAACTTGAACAATAATTTAGATTTTATATAGTTTGAATGATCTTGAGTTGGAATATATCATGAAAGAGAAACTCGGAAACTCACTAGACCATTTCTACTTTATCCTTAAACTTATCGGTATAACAACTAATAACGTTAAACAGAAGAGTTATGTTTATGTTCGTTCAACAACTGCAGGATTAGTATTGTAGTGAACTGTTTTTGTACAAGTTGTCCGTTTATAGTAGAGTTTTAGTTGTTCTAGATGGTAGTTGTGCAACAGGATTGCATACAACAACAAACTTTTTAATTAAAAACGTTGATAAAATCCAACTTCCCCTATTTAAAGGCGATTCAATCCTATTTTTCACTAACATGTTCGGAAAAAACAGAACATATAACTTTCAAAAACTGTATCAATAACAGCTACATTTCCTCATAATTATATAAACTTTCTATATCAGCGATTTTACAAAGCGTTGATAAAGCTCTATTCTCGTTTTGTTGAAATTTTCACAAAATTGAACGATAAGCGCTAATAGTTGATCAAATATGAGAAAGTATAAAGTTGAAAGAGGGAAGCGAGAATCATAAATTATTGCTAAATGAAAATAAGTGTTGTGCAGCTTTTTTTTTCGTCTTCCTCTCTGATAACAGCAGCGACAAAACAACAGATGGTTTTTATATTGGAGTTGTTTTAATGTGTAACGGATGCTGTCAATTTTATATTAACGCTTTTTATTGGTTTCCAGCCATATAATGGCCATTGTCATTAATCAAATATTGAAAAAAGAATACTTTTCCAAATGAAAATATATGTACTGTTTCAAGCACTAAATTATTATTAATTGGAAAAATTCTCCATATACTAATTAGTAATTTAAAAAGACTTTTAAGTCTCTTTAACGTAAATTAATCTATAAAAATAGTACACAGGGTAATTGTTTCTTAGACTTTCTTTTGTAGTTTTGTATTGTCACAACAATTGTCATGTTAATAACGTTTACCATGGGGTAGAAAGTTTCAGAATGCCATAAAAATGGAATAAATAAGTTCAACCCCAAGTAATAGATAAAAAAGTCGGTTTACATTTAAGGATAACATTAAAGAATCTATTATTTAGTTTTAACTACCGAAAAATATTGTTTTTAAACTATTCTAAAAAAGAAACGAATTCAGCCCCTAATGAGAGAACACACACCCTTTGGCATAATATGGTTGATCTATATAGCAAAAATTATCAAAATTCAATATACTGACAAGTAAACCACCCGGGGTTGAAACTCCCGATATTGATGATTTTTGGTATATAAATTTATATTATTTATATTATATTTAAAGGAGATATTTGGGGTTGAAGTTACCGCTACAAAATCAGTTTTTCTAAATATCTCTGGAACGGCTGAATATTTTTCAGTGATTTATAAACTAGGGCTATGAAAAAATGAAAATTGCGTATTTATTACCTGTTTGGGGGTTGAAGTTTTAGATGATTGTATATGCTATATTTTATGATTTTTTGCAAATTTCTACCACATGGTAAGACATATCAACATGACAATTTTTCTAGTGATAGAAAATTAAAAAATAAAAGTTACCTGCCCGAGAATTTTTTGAATTTAAAATACCTACCCTGTAAGCAGCTTATAGGGGCTGTATCTTAAGGGGTAAATTTTGACTATGTGTATTATTTTTCAAAATTCCAATTATGTGGATCTTAAAGGTCTTTAAAAGATTTTTAAAATAATATATAAACAACCCCCTATCGAATTATAGGGCTCTAAATTTGTGTAAACTCTCACATTTAATAATTCTCTTTACAATGACCTTATTTGACTTAATTTTGTATATCTTATTATCACTAAAAAATATTCAGCGGTTCTAGAGATATTTGTAAAAATCTGATTTTGCAGGGGTAACTTCAACCTCAAATATCTCCCTTAAACTTGAGTATGGGCACGAACGACAAGACACGCATCCCTTAGAATAGAATGAACTATCTATATACCAAAAATCATCAAAATCGGGAGTTTCAACCTCGGGTGGTTTACTTGTGAGACGAACATTTAGCGCGGCGCATCCACCATTTTTAACAATTTCTATGTTGTCGATATTTAGGTAAATAAGACTAGCTATACTCGGTCCACGGATATAATTGAATTTTTTATTGACAGAAAGGTTACTAGACATGTAAATATATCTGTATATACCAACCTGACGCCTTTAAAATTACTACATTTTAACGGGTATATTTAGGGAATTTAGTGTTGTTAGGCTCGTGTCAAGATTTAATTATCTTCGTGGACCGTCTATAGTAACGTAATTTCAATAGTTAGACCAGGACTGAACCCTTCTTCAACTTATCCCAAGCAATAATGAGAGCGAAATCGACAAATTTCTAATGACAATCCAGCAATTTGCCTGACTATAAATTGCAATTGAATGCTAGCTAAAATCGTTTAAAGCACTCAAATTTTATAAAAATTTTCGATAAATTTCAAATAATTCTGTTATTATCTATCAATAATCTAAGTTGTAATTTTACGCTTTGAAATTCTTTACATTTAGATTATCGGAAAAATAAGAATGTTATAATAAATGATCTGTTTACAAGAAAGAATGACTGCAGCTCAATATAAGCGTCTGGCTTGTAATTTTAAATGGGAATTTTAAATGAATTTCAGTTCGCTAAACAATTATTTGGATAAATGTTTATTTTTTTTGCCCTATGCTGCAAATTAACAAAACAATAGTAAAAAATAGTATGAACGGCCATAGGGAAATTCTAGTAATTATTCAATAAACTGCTTTGTTTCATTGCTCTTTTTTTGCTGTGAAACTAGATCTACATTGTTAACATTATGTTACAGTTACATATTTGGAATTCTCTCTATCTCTTGTTTTGTTAATATAATAATTCAACAAAGGGAAACGGTTCTAGTTTACGGTTTGATTGAATGCCAATGTGGTTAAAGCATAACGATTTTCTTGTCATGTCGTCCATAAAAATATTTCTCAACAAATTCACTTTATTGATACTCATCATCGTCAATATCATTGAAAAAAAAACAGATAATCACTACAACCATAACTGTATTTATTGTTGTTAAGCTCGATGGATTTAATATAAAAAAAAATGAATATTCTGTCAATGTTGTTTGTTAAATTGTCTGTGTTTTGTGTACTTGTTTTTGTTATTTAATACGCTACGGTTTTACGTTTAAATTGAATTTGATAAAAGTTATATTTGAAAGAAACAAAACAAAGTAATCCAATATGTTTATGAGGTGTTCTCGTTTAGAGAATTTTTTCACTTAATCAATAAATAGGCGAGAAAGGTCATCTTAGATGGCCTATCGTTTCTATTCTTACAAATCAAATTGTTAACAATAAAATAATAGCAACAAATTCTAATATTGCTGACAGTAACAAGGACAAGTTATAGAAAATCGTTTTTGTTGCCACTCTATGAAACCCTCTACAATTGTTGTTTTTGTTCATTTTCCTTTCTATTGTGTACAGTTGAACCGGTTGGCAGAAAAGCCTCCACCAAACTCACGAAATTATACGAAAATTCGTCTTGTACGTTATTTCTGTTACACATACATATAATAAATGTGTACAGTGTATTTGTAAATGTTGGAAGAAAAAAGTTTGTGAAATGTATTGTTTCGACTTTGATATTGTTCATTGTTTCCGATTCACCTCTTATTCTTTTGTAATGTCTCCTTTACCCCCCCTGTTGAATTACAGCGGAACAACGTAACGCGAAGAATGTTTTTTTTGCCTTCAAAGTATTTGTCTTTTCTTTAAATAAAAAGACCTAAAATTTCTTTGGACATAATTAAGTAAATGTGTATTGATTATCAAGAAGGAGAAATAAAGAAAAATAAGATTCATTTAATTAGTTACTTTGTAACTGAATATTTTCCATTTTTGTGCCTTGAAGCTGTTGACATAATAACTATGATCGAGTTTCGCTTAGGATTAAATTATTCAATTTAAATACTATATTATAAAATTGAATAATTTGTAATTGGAAAGTAAAGATAAGAGTTTATTTGATATCTTACACATTTTAGTGCATAAACTCCAACGTGTGCTTCTATTTAGAGACGGTAAAAGACAAGATTTGAAGAGGTTATAATTATAAATTAAGCTGTTATCACATGACTGTATTAATTAGCCTATTTATGTTTTTACAAAATAATTTGATGTAAAGCAAAAGGAAATTTTGAATTTTCCACAGACATGAATTCAAATAAATCAAAGAACTAAAATTTGCAATAAATGTCAGACATATGATGATAGTACATGAAAACTTGCACTGGTAAAGAAAATTGGGGAAAGACACACAACAACAAAAGAAACATAGACGGAGAGGAAAATACAGTTTTCCAACTATACAATTCGTGGAAATGTAATAAAATAGGATAACACCAGAAAGCTACAATCAAAATAAACGATACTGTTACGCATCGTTTAAAGGAATTTTCTCAAAATGTCTGGAAACAAGCCAAATCTAGATAAATATACGTGTATATAAGATAAATATATATGTTATAAAAGGGAAATAGATTGAGAAAAAGAAGCGGGAGAAATATAAAGAAAATACTGAGAGACGGTGTTATTTAGAAATTTGATACTTTAATAGCGATTTTAATTTGAATTGTCATAAATTTATGAAAAAAGATGAATTACTTATAAGATGATTCTCTTGAATAAACGGATCATTTTCGTGCATTCAGGGGCGGATTTAGGCATGCTCTTTGCGGGCTGCCTAAAAGGGGTGTTTGTTTTGGGTAAAGTACACCTTCTTCTCAATGCTCAAAAGAGACACTAATTCTTGTTTGTTTTTTAAACTGACGTAACGCACAATTTTGGGAAATTTCTGAATTACAGAGGAACATATTGGAGTATTCTTCTTCAATATATTTCCCCATAACTCAGCAAATATTAATTAGTTTGCTATCAAAATTCAACTATACATAGCACATTGAAAAGACTCTCCAAATCTCTGAAAAATTTTCCGCTACAGTTGGTAGTTTTCTGGAAAATTAATAAGAACGGAGAGGATTCTAGTTTTTAAAAGATACTGAGTTTTCTCGGAAATTCTTCACTTGTTATTCCCGTCTATTAAAAATAAACAGTTTTTTGACAAAATGGCGAATTTCTTTCCATAAAAAGCTTAGGTTCCCTATTTATAAAACAAAATCAACGAAGTTACAGAGTTGCCCGTGGTGCAGCAGCTTTAATTCTGGTATTAGGAGGATTTTGCAAGCTTTTAGATAAAGAATTTTCAGCAAAATGTAGTGCAAGCAGGCTAATTGTTGTATTCGAATCAACCCATGCGAATCGTTCAAAATTCTCTACTTGACCGAAACGTTGAAATTTTTCGATTAAATTCACAAATTTACAAATTTTCATGTTGAATTTTTACAATTTCCAAAATAACGCGTTACGTATTTGAAATATTCTTTATTAAACGTTAATTTATCAAATATACGACAGATGTTGTTAAATCGGCTAAGTTGAAATAAACATACACACTATACATTTTTATATTAGAATTCATTTTACATACATATATATGAAAGTTGCCTCTAAATATTGTAAACGATTCAATGAACAAACTGGGAAAAATTACAAATATGTATGTAAATATACGCATAAAGAGAGTTGATTGTGAAATTATGTAAAATAAATTTTCAGTTGATTAAAAATTCTATTTAAATGTAAAACGAACGAACATCACACACTGGACTACATGAATCATTAATAATTGATATTCTAATAAACAAATGTATACCAATATCGATTGTTTACGAACGTGATAATAATGGCTGTTTGCATTATTATTTGTCACCATTTACAAATGATCCCAGTATAGTGTTCTATAAACGAATAATAAATCATTTCTTGATATACGAGTCCAGCTATCATATTTGGTTCGACATGATGGTATTCAATATAAATTTTTAATAGAACACAATTGAGATCATAAAAGTTATCGCTGGGAGAAATATAAAAAATTAAAGGAAAACTTGAAAGTCTCGCCTTTAAAAGTTCTCAGCTTCAAATATATAACAACAATATAACAAAGTTAAGATCCAGAGGGATGTCAGATGGAAAAGTTGTTGACGAAAAACCAGCACTTATTAAATAGAACCCACCTATACATACAGGGTGCATCTAAAATGCCTTTAAATGGGAAAACCTCACTATCACAATTTGAAATAGAATATAATAAACATATTTTAAAGGGTCAAAAAGAAAAAAGAATAGCTCCAATTGTTCAAAATTGCAAACATTGTTTGATGGTCGCTGGTTAAATTATAACCTACCGTCTTACTGACCTATTTATTTAATATAGAGTTATTCATATCGGACGAAAAGTTCTTATTTGGCAAGCGACTCCAAAAATATTTATAATACGATTTGTAGGAAGATCCCCAGAGTACATTTTCACAAAATTAGGGCCTTGTAGCTCATTGGAAAATTGGTCAAAAAATGCTTTATCCCAACAATGTCGCAATTTTCCTTTAGTAACTACACGCATAAACCGACTCAGTAATACCTTCTCTGTTGATTACGATGGGGTAAGATAAGGTAAGATTGTTTATGCTAATTCAGTGTTTGTTTTTTTTTTAAAGAAAATCCTTGACATTGGATATATTAGAAACAACTAAAAAATACGTAACTTTCTTATTTTTACATTAAAGGAAATCAGAATAAAAACAATAAGCACTGAATTAGCATAAGCAATCTCAACATACAGGGTGAGTCATCTAAAACGAAAAGTTTGGAAAGTTGGTCAAAAAACAAAACAATTTTCAAAAATAAGTTGAACACGTAAAACACAAAAACGATTTTTCCTGTTTTTCTCATTTGTATCCTTGGGAAAATTGAAAAAATCTCTTGTAGAGATCGATCGTGGAAAAAAGAATGATAGTGTGAGTAACCTATTGTCTGTTGTTTACTATTTCTAACTTGATATAGGATAAAATTGCTTATGTAAATTCTGTTTATTCTGACTTCTTTTAATGTAAAAATAATAAAAGTCATGTAGTCTTATTTGTTTCTAATGTTTCCAATGTCAAGGATTTCCTTAAAAAATACACTTAATCAGCATTATTCAATCTTCAGTATCGATTTAAAAGTAGTAAAAATAGGTAAATCATCTCGTCATTCATAAGGACGTCGGAAAATCAGTGTTTCAATTTTCTCAAAGATGTAGTGATGAAAAACGAATAAAAACTGCTTTAAGAAAATCTTCTAGTCATTCTTAATGATTTTTAGTCTCTCGATAGGTATAAACAATCAGTAAAAATCGCGAAATCGCGTTTCTTCACCAATTTCCCAATGAGCTACAACCCCCTAATTCTGCCTAAATGTTCTCTGGGGACTCCCCTACAAATTTTTGAAATATTCTTCGAATCGCTCGCCAACTAATAAAAGTTGCCACAAGAACTTTCCGTTTTAGGCGACTCACCCGGTATTTACCCAATCAGGGTCAAAATAGTAAATAACAGAGAAGGTTACTCACATTAGATTCATTCATTTTTTCAATAATGGATCTCCACCACGGTTTTTTTCAAATTTTCTGGAATACAATTGAGAAAATCGAGAAAAATGATTTTAGGATGGCTTACAAGCCAATCTTAGTTGGTTTATCTGTTTATTTGGCTGGCGGAAATTGCGACATTGTCGGAATAAAGCTTTTTTTGACCAACTTCCCAATGAGCTACGAGGCCCTTAATTTGCTTGAACGTTCTCCAGGGACCCTTACAAATTCTTGAAATATTTTCGATTCACTAGTCACATAATGGGAGTTGCCATAAGAACTTTTTACCCCTCTATAAGCAACACGTTTTATTTTAAACTAGCGAAAACGTTGCTCATTGTCAGTGGCTCTAAGAATGTTCACCCCCCCTTTTTGTCGAAAACAGGGCCACACCGACTCTCTAATATAAATCGACTCAGCTTTTCGGGCCCTAAACGCGATTTGAACGCCTAAAGGAATTTCGGTTACACTCTGTATAATGTGAACGAGAAAAGTTTACCAATGTTATCGACAAATATTGTGACAGACGCGAGAATACAAAGGGGAAAGAAAAAAGTCGGTGATAAAATGTTGATAATCAAAAGAATTGAAGTTTGTTCGGGTTTTCTTGTTGAACTTGGGAAATAATTGGAAGCATAAATGACGTTTTTAACAAATATTAACTCTTTTATCATTTTTTAACGTTTTTATTAAATACACTCTAACAATATTGATTATTTGTTCAAGTTAATTATCGTGTTTAATTGTTGTTTAATTAAAGATTGCACTCGGTTCCTTACATTTAATTTTAACATCCCCCCAAGCATTAATGTAAACGTCACCACTTACTCGCAGCTTCTATCGCGTGCCTTTTATTGCTTAAAGTCACTTAGATTTTGCTTGTAACGATCGTAATAGAATTCTCTATCGTAAAAGGGTATTTAGTCTATCCTGTGTCTCAGAAATTAATACAGACTCGATACTACTTGCTACAGAAAAAAGAAAGAGATCAATTTTTTACCTGACTGTCGAAGAAAGCAATTTCATTTTTATCGAGAAAATTCCTTTCAAAGCAATCAAAATTATATGAAACAATAAGGGATTAGCGGATGAAAACGGACCGAAAAAATTCGGGTTATTAAAATGAAGCCGTTAGTGGATAATTGAAGGGTCGTGCAACCCTAAGACTTAATTTTAAATCAAAATATTTTCATCAGAATTTCGTTAAATATGCCACAAACGATGGCTTTCATTATTATTATTATTATTATTAAACTTTACTCAATTCTTTACGGCTTTTTTTTAAGAGAAAATTCTAAATCACCATACTAACTGTAAATGTTAATTTCAATTACTGTTACAGTTCAATCACATGAGAAATCTGCAATAAAAAGACAATTTAATTTAAATTGCATTTAAACGTGTACACACTTGAGTGAACTTTAAGGCGAACACTCGTTTACGAGAAAAATTTCCACTTTGATATTCTTTCCTCACACAACTTGGGTGTGCGTCTATTTACATTTTCCCAACCCTCAACCAAATATTATATATTTGTACATTTTACTATGGTAATATTTCAATTAAAATGCTATTAGAGAAGTTTACTCAACTATTTTTCCTCATCATTGAAATTGTAAGAAAAATCGAATTTTCTTTTGCAAAGAAAGTACACTGGAAATATATGGAAAATACTTGATGTAGAAGTTTATAAAATTCGTATACAATAGAATATATTCGGTGAGTTTTCCTCTACAATCTTGATGATTTTCCATATTTCAACCGGAGAAAATAACGTTTCCCTCTTTTGTATAGTATATATACTCTTTTCATTTCTATAATATTTATGTGAATAACTAACAGAAACGTTTAGATTTGGTCACGATCATGATGTTTATGTTGCTCCATTATTTTCGTTTTTTTTTATGAAAGATAACGATACTACAGTCAAAAATTATAGTAATTTGTCTTTAGTCTATTGTAGAAATTAATAATGGAGATGTGGAGGGCGGACGCATGTTACCGTTGATATATTTTAAGGATAAATATGAATATTTTTGTATATAAATAAGGAACTTTGGAGAGTTTCTTTATCTACATTTAGTTTAATACTATACGTAAAAAATGAATAGAGCGTTTTTACGGCCAGGCCAAGAATTTGTTGATATTAAAATAAACCAAATTAACATAAAAAATCATTGTTTTAAAGTATTAGATTTGCTTATCATTTGTTGAAGAAGTGAATTTATTGTTTTTAATCAAATTAATTTTAGTAGATAGAACAAAGAGCGATGCTTAAAGAGCATACTTGTGGTAATTTCGGTTATAGGGAAGACAAACAGGGGAATGTTAGTAATGTTCTGTTATCATAAATCACCACTTACAACACTGTAGTAATGAGTCTTGTCGTTATTACCATTGTTGTTCAAGTGAAAAGTGATAGTGGACAGATTTAGATATAGGGACGGCAATTAGAATAACATGATTTACATTTTAAATCGTTCGATTTTTATGAAATAGGACAAGTTATCGATTAATAGTGGATTTTAGACTATAGTCAATCAACATACTATAAATAGTAAAATATTTCTATTTGATGAAATTTAAATTGGATTTTCTTTTGCAATTGTATAATCTGATAGGAAACGAAATATGCTAGAATTTAGAGAAATTTATGAATTTTATATAAATGGCAATATTACTTACTTATCTCCATAGATGTGATTAATAATATTGGTGGAATCCAGAGTAATAGCAGTAGACGCCAATAATCGGCCAGCATGTTTGAGGCCTGCAACAACAAAAAAACTCAATAATAATTTAAAAAGGTAAAATCATCTCGTTTAATTTTGTTGCAATGTAAATAATATAAAATGTACGATTTTCAATCTTACTTAAGGGAATGTCGGACTTACATGTCGATTCGGCGTGCGAAAATAGTCAATTTTCAAACATCGATTACTCGCTTGTTTTTAAGATATTGTCAAAAATTGACTTGTGTTAGACAGAGAATTTCAAGCTGCATATTCTAAAGCTTTCTGTTTTCACAAAATGTGATAAAATTCAGAATACCAGTTAAAACTCTTGGACCTCGTTTTTTTGCGTACATTTTTCTTCACAAATTGCTAAAACTTAGCCAATATTATTGATTTTCAGTATGTACGAGACGAATTTAGATAGAAAATTGAAAGGGCTTTCCAAATTTTTAAGAATTCTGATATGTTTGCTAGTTTTTCGATAACTGGAGTAAATTAAAAAAAAATCCAACGGTGATGCCATGCATAATTTTAAAAATACAATATCATAATTTTTTTTAAATTTCCTCCAGTACTCGAAAAACTAACAAAGATATCGGGAAAATTCTTAAGGATTCGGAAAGATTTTTCAATTTGCTATCTAAATTCACCTGATACATGCAGAAAATCAATAATATTGGCTAAATTAGAACCAGTTATATATGAAGGGAAATTTACAAAAAAAAACATGACCCTAGATTTTCCTTTGCCACTCAAAATTTTAGAGAAACTTTCCAAAGGAAAAACCGTCATGGATACATCTTGAGATGCTCTTTCTAACGCACGTTTACGATTTTTAATATCTTAAACAAGAGAGATATCGGTGATTAATGATTGGCATTTTTAGCATACCGAATACCAGGTTTTTGCATTCAATTTTACAAAATTGTTCTTTTCCTTCAAAAATAAATATGTGGCAAAAAGGGAG